>PJEM01010108.1:0-52075 GCA_004023845.1 Helogale parvula | reverse complement strand
CACTGGAGACGAACCATGGACTGAAGGGGGAGGGGGAGGTGGGGAGGGGGTGATGGTCATGGTGGGGGGCACTTGTGGGGAGAAGCACTGGGTGTTATATGGAAACCAATATGACAATAAACTATTATAAAAAAAATAAAATAAAACATCTCCTAAAGAAAAAAAAAAAATTCTGTGTCTCCCTCTCTCTCTACCCCAGCTCACGCTCTGTCTGCCTCTCTCTCTCAAAAGCAAATAAACAATAAAACATTTAAAAACATATACATAATTTTAAAATATTTTGGTAAGGTATAAGAGAAGATGAATACAGGATACAAGGTTCACTGAGTCAGTCATAATAGAAAAACCCGATCCAGATACTATAAACCCTCAGTACAAGACTATCAGTCCATAAAGTGGATTCTGTGCTTGTCTCTAAAGGCACCTGGATGTTGAAAACATGCAGCTCTTTGGAAAGCCGGGCTCCCTTGAAATTTTCCATGATTTATTTTAATCAATCATTTCTAAGAATGGTCTTCTTCACCTCATTAGCTCTTCATCAGGCCAGCTGCAGAATGAGGTAGTCTCTAAGTGATGAGAGCCAAAGGCCCATGGGAGGAGGTCCCTCCCTCCCTCCCTCATGTATGCGCTCCTCCTCCCGGAGCCCCCTGGGGATGGCCTGTCACCACCAGGCGCGCCTGTCACACTCTCGTCTTCCAGTTTCACAGACAGATGGTTGGCGGGGCCACGGCTCAGATGGCACATCTGAGCCCTGAGGCGCCCACGGACGGGTGAGCTCCCACTGCCCACCAGAGACCCCATTCCTCTGGCCATCCCAAATGCTCCCTGTTCCCAGGGAAGCACCCCCAAGCACAGGGCGAGGTGGTTAAGTCTGACCTCCTGTTCCCTCACCAGCTCCAGAAAAGTACAAAAAGAGGGGCTTCCTGCGGGGTCCCCGACACACACCCAGCTGCCATCAGGGGGCCACATGACACTGGACTTCAGAATGTTTTCTCCTGAAGTGCCTCCCTCTAAGGTTGAGAGGACTATGCTGAGTTCTTCTAGAACCTTCTATGGCCACAGTGGGCAACTCCCCCAAAAAGGAGTTTGAAAGAATTCTCTCAAACACGCGATGTTATTAAACAAGGGTTCATTCTTTTCCCCATTTTTAATCCCTTCAAGACACGCCGCTGTAAGGACGCATCAGAGCGTCAGATCAGCATGAGACACCACAGCTGCACAGCTCAGTGGCCGCCATGCCAGCCAAAAGCAAAGAAATTGGATTTTCATTTGCCTTTGCCTCGTTTTGGCCTTTGGAAATATTAATAATTAATAAACATGATCTGAGGCAGTCCCCTCAAGCTCTGGAACCCCAGGCTGGGCGTCACAGCTGCAAAATAAATGAAACCCATTGTGGTCCTTGGCGTCCAGACACCAGGAGAACAACGAAAGTACATCCATGCAAAACAGCCAGCTATGCAACTAGCATCCCCCTTGTCCCCGGCTGTTCTGACACATACACAGATTAGGTTTTTCAGCTCCAAAGGGAATTATAATGAATGCGTGCTATCTGTCTGGTGAACAGAGAAGACCCTTAATAAAGATTTGTCAGATAAAGGAGCGGTGACCTACACTAGCTGGACTCTTTTTTGTTTTTTGAGAGAGAGAGAGAGGGGCAGCGCGAGCAGGGGAAGGTCAGAGAGAGAGGAAGACACAGAATCTGAAGACAGGCTCCAGGGGCGCCTGGGTGGCTCAGTCGGAGCCTGCTTTGGATTCTGTATCTCCCTCTCTCTCTGACCCTCCCCTGCTCGTGCTGTCTCTCTCTGTCTCTCAAAAATAAATAAAAAAGTTTTTTTAAATTTGAAGACAGACTCCAGGTTCTGAGCTAGCTGTCAGCACACAGCCCAATGTGGGGCTCGAACCCACGAACCGTGAGATCATGACCTGAGCCGAAGCCAGACGCTTAACCGGCTGAGCCACCCAGGCGCCCCAATAGTTTAAGACTCTTAATTTTTACCGTGCATACCCCCAGGCAAGATTTCCAGAACATCATCTCCCAGAAACCCCCGAGCACAAGTTTAATCGGGAAGTAAGAGCAGCTGCTGGTCCCAAGGACTGATGAGACTTGAGATGACCAGGCTGGCGGGGGTTTCCGGAGGAGCTCACCCTAAGATAATCTCCCCACCATATGTGCTAATTCATTCTCTTCGCTTGGAGGCTGCCCCAGCCTCGAGCCCGTGTTGGTTCAGACTGGGGTTACCACCAGTGCCACACCAGTGCCACACCCACTTCATGCCCGGAGTCCTAGCGCAGAGGTCACTAGGGCTGGGAGAGAGAAGGGGGTGGTGGGGACGGGCTCCTTATAGAACAGTGGGGGATGGGGGTAGGCAGAGAGGAGAGTGGAGGGCAATCATGACGGGGAGACCAGTTTAAACAAAGACCCAGAGGCGGGAATTAACCAGAGTGTTTGGCCACTGATGGAAATTGAACAAACCGTCGTATGAAGGGTTTAGATGATGGGCTTACTGAGTCCACCCTAACCCACCCACAAATCCACATCACCACAGACTCTCCACTCCATCCAGCATGGCAGCCCTTAATTATCCCAAACCTCAGACCTTTTCATTTCTTTGAAGTTTGTTTACTTATTTTTTGGTGAGGAGGTGAAAGCAGAGAGAGAGTGAGGGAGAGAGAGAATCCCAAGCAGGCTCTCTGCTTAGAGCCCAACTCGGGGCTCGAACTCACGAACCGTGAAGTCATGACCTGAGCAGAAATCAAGAGTCAGACACTTAACTGACTAAGCCGCCCAGGTGCCCCTCAGACCTTCATAAGTCATGTGTATTTGTTACCCACTGATAATATGAGCTACTTAAGAGTTTGGAAACCCCTCACACTGTCTTTCTACACAAGACTTAACTTGCTTACGAGCAAAACCCTCAAGAACTGTTTGTTTTTGGGTTTTTTTAGTTTATTTTTAAGAGACAGCATGAGTTGGGGAGGGACAGAGAGAGAGGGAGACATAGAATCTGAAACAGACTCCAGGCTCTGAGCTAGCTACCAGCACAGAACCCGACGCGGGGCTCGAACCCACGAACCGTGAGATAATGACCTGAGCCGAAGCCGGACGCTTAACCAACCGAGCTACCCAGATGCCCCAAAACCCTCAAGAACCGTATCAGTCTGGAAATACTGCAAGTTTAGCACAGGGACATGGCCTGGTCAATGGAGGAAGTGGGGAAGGATCTGGAAGCAGAGGGTAATAGGGATGGGAAGAAGAGGTGAGTCGAGGCTGCAGCAGCACAGTTCACAGAGAGAGGGTGAGAAACACGGTCCTGGTGACACCGGACGTGTCCCAGGGTCAAGCAGCTGGGGTTCCCTGCCATCATGCCCGCTTCTACCTCCAGGATGGTAGAGAAACTGAAATAAAGACAAAGCTCTTCTTGAGTCCCACCTGCATGGGACTCTGAGCCTCCTCATTAAAGGAAATTGGGACAGTTCAACCTTGTCCTTCCCCTGGGGAGACAGTGGGGCTCCTAGAGTCACCAAGCACCTGGGGATCTAGGACGCAAGACTTTGGGGTTTGCTCAGAACAGTTCTGGGCAAACCAAGATGAGTGGGTCACTCCACATCACATCACACACGTGAAGGGACGCTGCCGGCCAGGCTAGGGCACACGCGCCAGGCATGACCTATGAGCTCGCAGCACTGGGCATACCCGGCAGCTCTCGGTGGGGGGTGAGCCTGATAAGCCGCGGAGAATCTCAGCTGCATCTCGACCTGATGAACCGGATCCTACAATTTAACTAGGCCCCCCCCTCCCTAGAGTGTTCCCATATACCCTCAAGTTTTGCATAACATTTGTTCCTCCAACGGTCTGAGTCTGTGCATGCGCCATTTCTTTTACTGTTTGAATATCAGGGGAAAAGGTCCGTAAGCGGTACCAAGTGGTTACAGCTTTTTAGCGGCGATGCCAGCTTCCCACTGCGGGAGAGAGGCAGAGCCCGCTACCCGAAGAACGGATTTATTTCCTCCCTTCGTTCTCTCCTCCAGACATCAAGAAACAATGCAAGCGTCCAGCACTACCTCTTGGGGTCAGTGGATGCTGGGTGAGACCAGCACTTTTCAACCACAACGTTGGTGACATTTTGTGCCACATCATCCTTTGCAGCAGGGGAAGCCGTCCTGGGCGTGGTCAGATGCCCGGTGGCATCCTTGGCCTCTACCCTCCCAAAGTGACAGCCACTAAGGTGGCCAGTCATTGCCCAGTGTCTCCTGAGGGGCGGAACAGCCCCTGGGTTGAGAACCACCATCTCAGACAAAGAAGGGGCTCTCTTAAGGCAAGAGAGGTGAACGGAGACATTTTGCCTCCGCGGGAGCTCATTCAAGCCTCAAAAAACACCAGGCCAGGCTGATGCCCACAGGCTCCTGGGGAGGACCAGCTGGGTGGCCCGAGGGCCTCCCCGAGTCTAAGGTGGCAAAGCTTTCCGTAGATGACACTGATGAAGCCAAGCAGCCCATGGTCACACACTTCTCTTCCGGCCTCTCTGCTTACAGCTGCTCTTTATTATTTAACTGGCAGAGAGCAAGGAAGGCCTTTTCGCCTTTTTATTGGAGTGCCGTGTTGAATGATGTTGGAGGTTTCTAACAGCACGGTTAAGAAAAAAAAGAAATTCTATGGTTCCAGGTCCTTAGCACGTCTACCCACCAGTGGAGAAAACAAACAGATAACATCAACCAGCTTCCTATTTGTAGCTCAAATCTTTCCTCTCAGGACGCACAGACCTTCGGCCGTTAATCTGTCCTAAGAACACACCCCAGGGCGGGCAATAAATCAACAAGCCCTTGGTTTAAAGTCTTTTCCTTCTTTACTATTTGGAAAACGCAGACAAAGGTGAACACCCCTGGTCTTTTGCCATAAACTCTCTTTGCTGTGTTCTTCCTAAAATCCTGCGCAGCAAATCCACCATTTCATCTCCAAGCCTGTAGGCATCGATTCACATGGGCCGGAGTACAGGTGTTCAGAACGGCCAGCCAGAATGTGTGTGTTACTCCCTGGAGATTTCTGGAAATGACTCAATCCCCCTATACACACACCTCTGCCCACAATTCTGTAAATAAAGATCCGCAGCGAGCTTTCTACCTGTTGCCATCCAGCTGCCGACCCCCCTCTCCAAATCCAGAGCCAAGAAGGAAAGGGCAACACAATTAACCACATACAACTAAAAGAACAGATTCTGCCAGTGAGGAGGTCAGCGTTGGAAACGAATAGGACCAAAGCCGATTTTTCCACTGGGTGCAGTGACCTTTCGTTCCATGTTTATTTGGAAATGACCTTTAAGCAGCAATCAACAAAAATGAAACGCTTCAAAGGAATAAATTAGATAATGCAGATGTTCTCCGGTGGGAAGTTACGACCAAGGAAAACAGGGACATTAAAGCAGTCCTCTACCCTGAAAAGCTACCTTCCAGTCGGTCCATTAGCCTAATAAGTAAATGCAGAGTTCTCGAAACTCTTGTCAATCAGACCACCGAGGAAGGCAGGCTGACCTGGACAGGAAACACGATTGCTTCCAGAATTAAATCCAAACCACTAGCTGACATTTCATTTCGATTCTGTCTGGGGTAGAGGTAACCAACCGCGTTGCTTGCTCGACAAGTGACATACCATTTCAAGGCGAGGAAATCCCAAAGGTTCGGGCCAGGTGGCGGGTTGGTGCGCTCCGCGTGCCTGGTCCTAGCCCCGTTCCAGTGGCAGATGTCACTCATTTATAGTCACTGACGCATCACGGAGCATTTACCACACACTGGGCTTTTGGCTGCGGGCTGGAGAGGCTTACACACTACAGAAGAGGCCGCCTCTCAAAGTCAAAGACAGAGAGACAAGGGCCCCGCCGAACGCGCAGAGGCGACCCTCTCCACCATGGTACGTTTCTCTTGTGGGTCTTCCTCTAACGTGTATGCACTCTCCAAGGTCCTCCCACTGGCTCGTATTTAACCCTGCCAGTGACGCCACCCCCAGGTGTCACCAAACGTGATCCTTGGAACTTAACAAGGCGTTCACCTAGAAACAGAAGCATCCAAAAAGAGGAGCTCAGACTTGTTAGAAGCATCTAGAAAGAGATGCTATGCCTCCACCCTGATTAGAGAATCCTAGAATCTTCGGAACCTCAATCTCAAGACAAAGATCTTTTCCTTGTACTGGGAAATCCACCGGGGTGGGGGGGATCCACTGGGGGGAGAGGATCCATCTAAAGGGTGGGCTTTCCTCCTGGGGAAGGGGCTTCCACAATGGCCCCTGATCTCCTGCCCGGGCCCATAACACCTGTCACTGCCCCCAAGCAAAGGACACCTCACAAAAGGACTTACTTGGGGGCAGATGTGAAGTCAGAGCCCACTTCCCCTTCAAGGATAGCTTGTTCCTACCTCCAACTCTCTTGGGAACCACAGAGGGAGGTGAGGACATCGGGAAATATGGGCCAGAGGGCCTTGCAGAGGCCGCGGAGGGGGCGGGGGCAGCCAGAGTGGACAGGGGCTTTTGGGGCTCCAGAATGGCTGACGGTGGATTGCTCTTCCCTTTTTTAAAAAGTTTTTTAAATGTTTATTTATTTTTGAGAAAGAGAGAGAGAGAATGAGTAGGGGAGGGGTAGAGAGATGAAACACAGAATTTGAAGCAGGATCCAGGCTCCAAGCTGTCAGCACAGAGCCCAACACGGGGCTCAAACCCACGAACCATGAGATCATGACCTGAGACGAAGTCTGATGCTCAACCGACTGAGCCACTCAGGCGCCCCAGCTCTTCCCTTTGACTACAAGTGGCTTCCGGGAGTTGGGGACTGTGTGAGGAGGGCAGGGACTTTTTCAGATTTGGAACAGGAGGGAGAGAGTGAACGCTGGCCCAGCCAGGAGGGAAAGGAATGGAAGTACCAGCACGGGCAGCCCGGTTCGGGTTTCAGATTTCCCGCCAGCTCACTGGGGCGGCTCAGCCATTGCACTGCTTCCTGTCACAGGACGGCACCTGAGTGATCAAAGAGCCACAAACATCTGTGATCCTCACACTCCCTCAAAAAATGAAGACAGGTACTCAGACAGATCCAGCAGCCAACAGCCTACACCCCCCACAGTGGCCAAAAGGTGGACACAACCAAAGCGTCCATGAGTGGATGAATGGACAAACAAAATATTCCCTGCAATGTAATATTATTCAGTCATTAAAAGGAATGAAGTACTGATATACCCTACTGTGTGTATAAAACTCAAAAATCTGATGTTAGTGACAGAAGCCGGACTTAAAGGACCACTTAGAGTATTTTATTTCATATAAACGGAATGAGCAGAACAGGTAAATCCATAGGCCCGGGGAGGACACCGGCAGTTTCAGGGACCAGAAGGAAGGGGAATGGAGAATAACTACCTAATGGGTATAGGGTCTTCTTTGGAAGGGTGAAAGTGTTCTGGAACCACATAGAGACGGTCATGATGCAACACTGTGAATGTTCTAAATGCCACTGAATTGTTCACTTAAAATGGCCAATTTTGCTATATGAATTTCATTCCAAATTTTTCTTTAAACTTATGAGGACGCCTGGGTGGCTCAGTGGATTGAGCGTCCAACTCTTGATTTTGGCTCAGGTCACCATCTCCCAGTTCATGAGTTTGAGACCCACGTCGGGGCTCTCTGCCCTCAGTGTGGAGCCTGCTTGGGATTCTCTGTCCCCTTCTCTCTCTGCCCCTCTTCCACGTGTGCATGTACTCTCTCCCTCAAAAATAAACATTAAAAATAAAACAAAATAACATAAAATAAAAATAAAATTTTAAATCTATGTTAAGTAAGTTTGCCACAGTTAGGCTCCAACTATAGGTTTCCGCAGATGCATTTACCTGACTAAGGAAGGGGGGTAAAGGGGTCCACTCCCTCCTGAAAGCACCAGTGCCACTCCCTGCCCCCCAAACATAGCTAAATTAACTGCTTTTTTATTTCTCTAGTGCTACTGTATGCCTATTTGTTACTGACTCCCTACAACCAGACTGTAATGCCAAGAGGGCAAGGATTTATCGGGTCTTATATGGTACCCAAGGGCCACCTCGGTAAATATTATTAAGAACACATAGACTCTCTTGCTTCCGTTTTTTCCTTTTTCGAAAAAATAAAAACCATTAATATGTTGCTGGAAATGCAAACTGGTGCAGCTGCTATGGAGAGCAGAATGGAAGTTCCTCAAAAAATATAAAAATAGAATTACCATTTGATCCAGCAATCCCGCTTCTGGGATATGTCCAAAAGAATTGAAAACAGGATCTTGAAGAGAGATTTGCACACCCAGGGTCATTGCCGCATTATGCACAATAGCCAAGAGGTAGAAGCAATCATGGGGTGCCTGGGTGGCTCAGTCAGCTAAGCGACCGACTTCGGATCAGGTCATGATCTCATGGTTTGTGGGTTTGAGCCCCCCATTGGGCTCTGTGTTGACAGCTAGCTCAGAGCCTGGAGCCTGCTTTGGATTCTGTCTCCCTCTCTCTCTGTTCCTCCCCCACTCATGCTCTGTTTCTGTCTCAATAGTAAATAAACATAAAAAAATTTTTTAAAAAGAGGTAGAAGCAACCCAAATGTCCATCAGTGGTTGAAGGAGTCAAGAAAATGTAGTGCGTACATACAAGGGACTACCATTCAGCCTTGAAGGGAAGGAATTGTGACGTAGGCCACATGATGGATGAACCTTGAAGACATTATGCAAAGCGAAATAAGCCAGTCACAAAAAGACAAACACTATGTGACTGCACTCATATGAGGTATCTAAAGTAGTCAAACTCTTAGAAACAGAGAGTCTAATGGCTACCAGGAGCTGAGGGGAGGGATGCCGTTCAATGGCCCCCGAGCTTCCGTTTTGCAGGAAAAAGGTCTAGAGATCTGGTGTACACTCAACAGTACCGCGCCATACCCTTAAAAATGGCTTCCGGGGTGTAATGGAAAACTCAGTGTGTGACTCCAGTGCATCTCCTTTACCGCTCCCACAGAGCCCTTCACTTCTGAGACTTCCGTCACTACACATGTGTGAGCTTTCTCCCCCACTAAGCAATTCTTCATAATACCAGCTGGGTGCCCTACCACTCAGCTCGGTTCTCTCACTGTCTACCTGGAGGAAGCATGGGATCCCACAGGCTAAGGGCTTAGTCCCACAAGACCGCTCCCCGCCCCGCGTCAGACGCCGACCGCAAGTAGTGGGTCCCCAGGTTACGCACCACATGCGTCTGATTTGCCTACAGATCAGAGTTGCCCATGACCTACTCCCATTGGGGCGTCATGTAACTTGCTAGAGTGGCTCACAGAACTCAGGAAAACACATTTACCAGTTCGCTAAAGACTGTAAGAAAATAATACAGATGGATGAACAGCCAGGTGAGGAGACACATAGGACAAGGCCCAGGAGGGTCCCCAACGCAGAAGCTCGTGTCTCCGTGAAGCTGGGTGCATCGCCCAGTATGAGGCTGTGTCCCGCCGTCGGGAAGCTCTCCGTGCTTTCTGGGGCTTCCTCACCTTGGCATGACTGGTCATTCACCCACTCCAAGTCCAACCGCTCTACCCTCTCTCAAGAAGTGAAGAACAAAGCTAGAAATAACAAGCTTTTTTTTTTTTAATACCAAGTTTTGGGGGGGCCTGGGTGGCTCAGTCTGTTAAGCATCTGACTTCCGCTCAAGTCATGATCTCATGAGTTCAAGCCCCAAACTCATGCTGACAGCTCAGAGCCTGGAGCCTGCTTCAGATTCTGTATCTCCCTCTCTCTCTGTCCCTCCCCTACTCACTCTATCTCACTCTCTATCTCTCAAAAATAAATAAACATTATTTAAAAAAAAAAGAAATACCAAGTCTTAACCATGGCTTGGTCTTCCTAGTGACCAGCCCCCATCCAGGAGCCACATAGAGTCCACCCAGAGTCACCTCATTAGAACAATAAATGCTCAGAGTGATTATCGCTCAGGGGTTCACAAGAGAGTTAAGAGCCCTGTGTAAGGGACAGGGCCAAAGACAAATATTAGAACAAGAGACGATCCTGTGTTCTCATTACTAGGAGACTACCAGGGTTTTGGAGCTCTACGCCAGGACCTAGGGACAGAGACCAATATGTATATATATATATATATATACACATATATATACATATATATATTCTATTATATACATATATATATATTCTATTATCTCACAGATGGTAAATTGGATGTTACATGTTTTTCACCACGATTTTAAAAAGCTAATAAACACATGTATAGATGAAGGCATAATTACATACCTTTCTTCCTTTTTTTTTTTTTTCATTAAGTGGGCTTTTCAGGGAGGAGCTGCACCTCCGAGGACCCTCCTGCGAAGCTTGGAGTGCGGACCACCCTGGTTGGGGAGGCTTTGGATAGGAACGCCCGTGAGGAGGCCCAGGCCCCCACTCCTGCCTCCAGGAGCTCATCAGCGCAGATTGGAAAAGCATTACATAGTTGGATAGAGTTGCAAGGGGACCATCCAAACAGGCTTATGAAACCAGAGTTGTTAACGAGAAAAGTCAGCTCCTGTGCTCTTTGCCAAGAACTCGGCTACACAGAACGCCACACGGAAAATATCAGGAGCCATTTAGAATCAAAGCAGGTCTCTCCTAGAGGGCAATGGGACCTCGCCGGGACTGCATGGACACCACGGTGGTGGCATGCTCAACCACTTGAAACTTTCAAAGGAATGGAGGAAGCAAGAGTAAAACGGGGCCCTCGTAAACTTTAGTTCGAGGGTGGGCATAGTAGCGGTCAGGGGCCCAATCTGGGCACCGCCAGTTTTTGTAAATAAAGTTTTATTGGAACGCGCAGCCATGGTCACTCGCTTAAGCGTCGTCTACTGCTTGTGCTACAATGTGACAGTGGAGTGGCTGCAACAACATGGTCCACAAAGCTGAAAATATTTACTCTTTGTTCGCTGCCCTCTGCTCTAGGGAAAGAAAACAGTGTGCTATGGGAGGGGAAGAGACATGCTTCATTCCTGATTCCAAGAGCAACAATTCCCCTGCGTCCTTTTGTTTTCTCTGCTTGTCTACATCCTAATGCGGCCAACTCCCAACTGCGCACGCAATGGCACAGAAAATCCCAAGCTGCGGATAACGCAGAACATTTATAATTGGTTTCAGATGCCAATCGGAGGCACCCATCTATCTCTATTCCCCAAGCAGACCTACCTTGCTAATCATGCATGACTTAGGCTGATGGTAAGGTGCATGCCCTTCCCAGAGCACCCTCCACCACCCCACTGACTGCAAAGCGGGGAGGCAGAGGTGAACTCAGAAATGATCTAAAGGGGCACCTGGATGACTCAGTGGGTTAAGCGTCTGACTCTTGGTTTCAACTTAGGTCACAATCTCATGGTTTGGGAGTTCAAGCCCCGTGTCGGGCTCTGTGCTGACAGTGCAGAGTCTACTTGGGATTCTCTCTCTGCCCCTGTTCCTGCCCTCTCTCTCTTGTCCTCTCTCTCTCTCTCCTTATCAAAAATAAATAAATAAGCTTTTAAAAAAAAGAAAGAAACTGAGAGATCGTGACCTGAGCCGAATTCAGATGTTTAACTGACTGACTGAGCCACCCAGGTGCCCCTAAAAAAAGGAAGAAAGAAAGGAAGAAATTACCTAATGGGAGCTAAACTCCAAAGGAATGGGCTGCACCACACAGGGCCCAGCAAAAGTTGAAATGCAAATAAGAAATAGGAGCTGTCCCTAAAAATAATCCCTCAAACTTCTTTAGGTAGGGACTCCTTTGAAAAGCTGACAATAATTATGGATGTGCTCTCCAGAACAGTGGAAATGTATACACACGTCCCAATTTTACATATAAATGCCTTGAAATGCATCAATAGACACCAGATTGTTAACGCTTCATCTAAAACAGAGGCTTTAATCTTTCCTTTGATTCAGTCCATCAACCCTTTCTTCAATTAAGAGGTCACAGAGAGGCCCAATATTCAAAGTATCTTAAAGCAAAGCATCCTCTCTTCCTCCCTCTGCTCCCCCTGCCCACCATGGCACCTTGAGAGGTGGTTCCCAGCAGAGCCATGCAGCGGCTGACAGCTTTGTGATCAGACCAGGAGAGGCACTGGGGCTTCCCCAGAGGATGCCCAGGGAGAAAGACATGGAGGCGGGGGCTGAAACTTACTCTTCACCCGATTCCTTGGAAGGTTGGTAAGGTCTACCTCTTCAGAAAGGCCAAGGCACCTTACAGCTATTGAACCTGGAAGGGCTGTTTCTCATAGACTGCGCTCCTGACCCTGGAACTCAGAACGTTTGCAAACAAGGATGGGAGACTGCAGAACATCAAAGAACAATGCAAGAGCTCAGAGAAGGGGTGGGGGTGGGGGAGAGAGGCAGAGAGAGAGAGAGAGAGAGAGAGAGAGAGAGAGAGAGAGCCTGCCAATGCATCAATGAGAAATTACCAATTAAGTCACCTTAAATCTTTTATGAAATGAAATGTGTAAGGACTTAAAAAATTTTTAATTTTTATTTTTTTTTTTTGAGAGAGAGACAGAGTGCAAGCAGGGGAGGGGCAAAGAAAGAGGGAGACACAGACTCCAAAGCAGATTCCAAGCTCTGAGCTGTCAGCACAGAGCCTGACACGGGGCTTGAACTCACAAACGGTGAGATCATGACCTGACCCAAAGTCGGTGCCACCCAGATGCCCCCGGGACTTTTTTTCTTAATAGCCAAAAGAGAAGTATAAAGATGTACCAAGAAACCGAAGCAGAGAGGGAGGGCTTCCTTTCGGTCAGAGTAGCCCCAGAAGGCTTTCTAGAGGTGAGAACCTGGACGAAATCTCGGGGTGGGCAGGACACATCTACCTGTCATGGGTTCCACAACATCACCCTCCATAAGTTGTTCTGCTGGGATCGCGCAGCCTCTCCCCTACTGGGGCTCCCCCAGGCCAAAGAGAAGGGGTAGCAGTAGCATAATGAGCTCTGATCCCGGGCCAGGCCTCGCTCTTCACATGAGTTTCCTTGTCTAAACATCTAATAATCCCACAGCATAAGTTTTATCCCCATCTCTAAACCAGTATGCAGCATATAGTAAATTCCCAGCAAATATACACTTATTCATGAAGTTGAATAACCCCTATTTTACAGATGCAGAAGGTGTGGTGGGGTGGCTAGATATAGCAAATAAAAACACAGGACTCCCAGTAAAATTTAAATTTCAGACTAATAACAATTTTTTTTTAATAAGCACATCCCAAGTATTGGGACACTGGGTGTCCTGTATCTTACGTAGCAACATTAAGGGAGCAGGGGTTGGGGGTGAGGAACTTACCTGGGGTCTTGCAGCTAGGAGATGGCAAAACAAATTCGAGCCCAGGTGGTCAAGTCTAGGTCAGGTTTTATGGGCCTCCACACTATTCCACGCTGCCTCTCCCTTCTTACCTTCTCATAACCCTTTGAATACATCACTATTGACCCATTTAACGCATTGCATGGCAATCAATAAGTGTACATGTTGATTTCCTTCCTCAGAAAAAATATCACCCTGTTCTTTTATAATTGCTTAGCTGTCTTCAGGAATCCTTTCTCCTCTTCAGTAAAAGAAAATTTAGTTCTTAGCTGGAAACATGGCCACCTGGGATAAAGACTACATTTCCCAGGATCCCTTGCAGCCGTGTAAACCCATGTGACTATGCTCTAAGCAGGAAGTGTCCTGAAAGGAGGAACCTTCCTCATCCCTGCTGGTAGAGATGCAATGCAATGGCTGTTACTGTAGCAGCTCTATTGCACCACAGGGGACCTGGAGCATGGAAGCACCCAGCACAGCAATATGACAGGAGGAGAAGTGGCCACTGATCCTGTGGGACACCCTGTCAGCCCTGGACTACCTGTAGACCTGTTTCTACCTAATTTAAGCCATTATTCTTTTGGGTTTCCATTACTCGGAGTTGAACTTAATCATAAGTTAAGCATGACTTCTGCACCTACAGCAGGGACGTGGTAAGGCAGTGGGGAAGGACTCAGGGAAAGGTCGTTGAAAGGATGCTTGCCGTGTACATGAACTCCCTGCATTCCAGATGCCAGCCTGTGAACGGCTTCCCCTCACTCGCCTCGTGTAAAGCCCCAATAAAATCAGAATAAAAAACATTTCACAAAATCCTTGACCTACGTACACCTAAATGTAATTTTATACTTTTGTAGGGAAGGAGAGAGAGGATGGCTAGAAAAAGAACATTTTCTTTTTCTTGGATATCCCCCAGACACAGAGATTTCAATAGTGTGCAAAGATGAGATATTAATAATATGGTATTGGACTAAATGAGCTGGCATTGCAGCAACACTGAAAATCAAAAGACCTCATCACAAAACTCCCACTATTATGTAAATGCACCACCACTTGGGAAAATGATGAAGTATGAGATTCATTATAAGTAATGTTTATATTCCAACCTTCACGGCCCTTGGAAACATTCAATGCATGACCCAATTTATTAGCTAAAAGAAACAAGATCCCTCTAGAATACCTTTCGGTGACTTCCATCAAACCTTAAGCTTAAATCACTCATAAATTATAAATCATTCAAATATTTTATATTAATTTTTAAGGCTGCCTAATTCTGAAAAGCTCTCTGGGTCCTTAATGTGTTTCCTGGCCCCACTTTCATTTTATTGTATAAAGTATTGGATTAAGGATATGCCTGATAAATATATGGAAGTAAATGGTAGCACGTGTGTATCCATCAGAGTTTTTAGTTGCATGTAATAGAAACTAACTCTGATTTATTTAAACAGAAATAAATTTTATTAAATGGCTATTGAGTTGCTGGCAAAATCCTCAGGAGGGATAAAGATTAAAGAGTCAGATACAATCCAGTAATTACACTACAGAACTAACCGAGTGAGGACGGCCATGCTGCAAGCCCCAGGGGTTGGACACTGCCATCTGCACCACCAGGAGACCCTTGGGTCCCATTTCCAGAACATTCTAAAACCTGGACATAATCACTGCTATTGCTACCACCCTACCAAGAATGGATTCACCATGGTCCCTGCTTCTTTGGGTCACTGACTTCTCATTCAAAGTCATGTATAGAGGCACATGATTAGCATTTCCCACGCCCCAGTCCCAGTGAAGGCTAGAAATTCCATACTGGTTATTCCAGAGGTGAGCTCTGTCTCATAAGGTCGGAAAGGTTCCCCATAAACAAAACCACAAAAACGAGTGTCCATTTCAGTGGAATTTGGCTGAATATAATTTTGTCAGGATAACAATCTGATCCAAATTACTGTCCTAATGTCTTCTCCAGTACTAGCAACTCTGGGACAGCCTCAAGTGGCTTTCTACTACTTTATAACACTTTATTTTTTTTCCTGCAATTCCACATTTTTTCTTATTTTGTGGTTTTTACTTCTTTAAATAGATTTTTTTTAATGTTGACTTATTTTTGAGAGAGAGAGAGACAGAGAGTAAGCACGGGAGGGGCAAAGAGGGAAACACCGAATCGAAGCAGGCTCCAGGCTCTGAGCTATCAGCACAGAGCCTGACGTGGGGCTCTAACTCATGAACCGCACGATCATAACCTGAACCAAAGTCGGATGCTTAACCGACTGAGCCTGGCACCACTTTACTTCTTCTTCTTCTTTTAAGTGTTTACTTATATTTTGAGAGAGACAGAATGTGAGCAGGGGAGGGGAAGAGAGAGAGGAAGACAGAGGATCCGAAGCAGGCTCAGCGCTGACAGCACAGAGCCAATCTGGGGCTGAAACTCATGAAACTGTGGGATCATGGCCTGACCCGAAGTCAGATGCTTAACTGACTGAGCCACCCAGGTGCCCATTAGAAGCGGTTTTTACTTCTAGTTTATTTCCAATCCATTATTTCCAGCTCTGTATACAGCAAAAAGTTACAAACAGACTTATGTCCATCAACTCCTTAAAACAAATTAAAGTATATGACAAAATGAGATGTATACCAAGATAAGATATAAATACATACTTGGTTATTGTGACAACTTTGCAAATTTTTAAAATTGATGAAGTACCTGCCAAAACAATGAAACATGAAGAAGAACCGGATGAAAGTGGGCTAGGAATTTTTAAACCCCTCCCCCTGGTCCAAAAACTTCAGATTCTTTTATCGTATCATTTTCTATTTGAATATATTTGGAGATATTTTTCCCTACTGTGGAAGCAATGTGAGCATGTTAAAAGTAAGAAAAAACAGACAGACCACAAGATGAATATAAAAATGTCCCCAACCTCACCACCCAGTGACAAGCAGCGTCAGCTCGAGGACAGTGGCTTTAAGCACACGCTCTGGGCTTAAACTGCCTGAACTAAAACTCCCACAACCTTGGGCAAGTCCCTCGACGTCTCTGCCGGCCATTTCCCCATTTACTATTAAAGGAGGATACTAGGGGCGCCGGCTTTGGCTCAGGTCATGATCTCGTGGTTTGTGAGTTTGAGCCCCACATCGGGCTCTGTGCTGCCAGCCTGGAGCCTAGTTCAGATTCAGTCTCCCTCTCTCTCTGCCTCTCCCCCAATCATAATATCTTTCTCTTTCTCTCTTGCTCTTGCTCCAAAATAAATATACATTTGGGGCGCCTGGGTGGCTCAGTTGGTTAAGCAGCTGACTTTGGCTCAGGTCATGATCTCGTGGTTCATGGGTTTGAGCCCTGCATCGGGCTCTGTGCTGGCAGCTCAGAGCCTGGAGCCTGCTTCGGATTCTGTGTCTCCCTCTCTCTTTCCCTCCCCCACTCATGCTCTGTTTCTCTCTGTCTCAATAATAAATTAAAACATTTAAAAAATAAAATAAAATAAAATAAAATAAATATACTTTTTAAAAATTGAGAGAGGATACTAAGGTCCCTTCCCTGAGAGGGTTGTACGGATGAAATGAAATAAGACCTCCCAAACACTGGCTGTTATTTCAGAGTCTTGTCCATGCATGGATCTAGCTGTTTTTACAAAAATGACACATTTCATCAACCCTCTACTGTTAGACGCTAAGGTGGCCTCCAAGTGTGACGATTACCAACAGCACCGAGCAGAAATTATTTGCCAAAGAAACCTCAAAATTATGTTTAATGGGAATTTTTTCAATAGGGAGAAAATCATAAAAAAACTCTTCTTCAAAAAGGTTTGTAAACTATTGCACCCTTGTGACCATGGTCCGCCAAAACTATGGATTCAAACATGTTATCACACACCCTACTTGGAAACAACAATTATCCTGTCAAAGCGCCTTTGGCCGCCTCTCCCGTGATGGGTTCAAGGCGGGGGGGGGGGGGGGGGGGGGGGGGGGGGCCTGCTGTCTCTGACCTGGCCCAGGAAATGGCCCGCAGCGCGCCGGGACAGCGATGGGGCTTTGCAAGGCGCTGCATAGCTGACTTCTGATCCGTGGGAAACTCCTCCAGGGCCGCCTGGCGATGCTGCTGTGACCCTTTGTGTCCTGCAATCATCTGCTGGCCGGATACACGGCCGGTGCTTGCATATGCAAACAGCAGCCTGGCACCAGGGACCCCCGGAGATGACACCCCCCTCCAGGGAGAGAGGGCGGTGGTGGCGCCTTCCATTGACTGAATCATTGACTGGACACGCAAACCCCAGGGCCCAGGAAGCCGACACCTGGCTGACTTGGAATCTTCTTGCTGCTGTCTTACCTCATGAAGACCACCATCATCTGGCGGTCGGGGTGGGAGACGAATGAACAAACAAATAAGGTCTGGATGTCTGAATTTCTCTCCTCTCCTCATTTGGCCCCTTTCCAGCCCAGGGCACATTTTTCCTAGTGACAGCTGGTCAGGAAGATGAAATTGAAATGATGCCTGGGCCATCTGTCTGCCGCCACCCCACCAAGCTCCGCCCTCCTCTTCCTGGGCACTGCCCCCCTCCAGAAGCACCTCTGGATTTGCAGAGCCCTTGAGGGGTCTTATCTTCTTTCTGTTCTACTTCCTGAAAACCACAGTCTGATTCCAGGCAGAGCTGGTGCCTTTGCATGGGCTTTGAGATAGTAACATCCTCTCTGGACTTCTGGGATAGCCTTGTCTCTCTCTCTCTCTCTCTCTCTCTCTCTCTCTCTCTCGCTCTCGCTCTCGCTCTCGCTCTCTCTGTCTCTGGGAGCACGAGCATGGGCGGAGAGCTCTGGCTCTGATTGTGTCCTAATCCGCTGGGGGAACTGAAGGACCGCACTGACCTCCCTGGAGTGGGATGGAGCATTCATTCCTCTTGGGGTGATAAATCCTTGTGTTGTTTTGAGGATTCGCCGGGACTGTTTTCTGCACCTAAAGCAACATCAGTGGGCGAGGTGCAGAGGGAAAAACAGCAAAATTTGTATTCCCTCCTCCTTCACCGGTCTCCATGCACTTCAGGGTTGAGGATCTGCAAAGCAGTCATTCGGCCAGTCTGGAAAGATTATTAAATGTAGGGATTTATGTTCAGCTTTAAAGTATGGCTTGGCCGACAATGTCAAGAAAGCAAGAGGGTCGGTAGTCTGCCTCACATTCCACAATCCCTAACCACCCTTCCCGTCACTTCTTTCTTTCTTATTTTTTTTTTAATGCTTATTTACTTTTTGAGAGAGAGACAGAGCACGAGCAGGGAAGGGGCAGAGAGAGAGGGAGACATAGGATCCGAAGCAGGCTCCAGCCTTGGAGCTGTCAGCACAGAGCCCAATGCAGGGCTCGAACCCACCAACTGGGAGATCATGACCTGAGCTGAAGTCAGACGCTTAACCGACTGAGCCACCCAGGCGCCCCGCCCCATCGCTTCTTAATTCAACAGCACCAGCCGGCCGCACACCCGAATCCTTGAGACTCTAACCTTTCTGACAGCTGCTCTGATGACTCCCAGGATAATGTTGAAGAATGTTCTGTCATAGGGAGCAGTTTGCTGGGAAGAACACCCCCGTACTTCTGTCCTGGCAGGTTTTTATTACAAACTACATTTGCATGGAAACAAGATTTGTTCTCGGTTCCGGAGCAGCTCGTGTTTATTACCCCCAAATAAAACCATAACTCTCTCCAGTCACTAGCATCGCGTGACTCCTGGCAACCTCAGACGCGAGGATTGCAGGAGGTGGCAGCGGCCCCCTGTCCTTTCAACAAGCCACCGGACAGAGCCTGCCTACCGGCTTCAAGAGGACATCTCTGCTAAGCGAAGAGACGGGGAAAAAAGAAACCTCCTGCAGAGCTGTTTAATTCTCAATTAGCAGAGGGGATAAATCCAGGTCCTTGACCTTTTTCACTTGCCATGCCCAAATTTCACCATATTCATGCAGAAGATGGCACCCCCTCTCCCGGTCCGCGGGTGGGGAGGAGGAGGACACGGGAAAGGAAGATGGTGCATTCGGGGCCACCGGTCCTTGCAGTTGGCAAAGTCAGCTCGCCACGTGTCCCCCAAAGACAGCGATTGCTACGGAAGGAGCAAGCTAGTGGGGAAACGGGCAGCTGGTGGACGGCATGGATGGGTCTGAGTTCTGGAGTCGCGAGCGGGGTACCGAGGAGAGTGGGGGTGCCGGGGAAAGCAAACTGCTGGATGGGCTTAGAGGAAGGGGGTGTGCTTATCGGAAGCTAACTCCATGCACAGGAAAGGCTGCCGGGACTCACACGGCGTTTATCAGAGGTTGGGTCTGGTAAGAGGACACTCACCGATTTCTTTTGAGTTTCTTTGACTCTGTGCTTTTCTGTGTTTTTAAGGTATCTTCAAGGATTACACGATACTTGCATCATTAAAAAATAATAATGAGTTGTTGTTTTTTTTAAGAAGAGATGTGCTCCTGTAGGGAAACAGGAAAGTGATAATGGGCAGGGGTGGTGGTGGGAGGGCGCTGGGAAGGAGGGGCCAGCAAGGTGTCTTTTGAAAATGTGTATGAGGTGGGGCGCCTGGGTGGCTCCGTCAGTTGAGCATCCAACTTCTGAGTGTCTGACTTGGGCTCAGGTCATGATCTCCCGGTTTGTGAGTTTGGGCCCCACGTGGGGTTCTCTGCTGTCACCATGGAGCCGGCTTCGGATCCTCTGTCCCCCTCTCTCTGCCCCTCCCCCATTTGTGCTCTCTCAAAAATAAATAAAATATTTTTTAAAAAAGAAGGAAAATATATATGAGAGATAAGGCATAATATTGGTTTTTCCTATCCTACCCCCCAAAGTGGCCCGAAGCTTCAATCCCTCTTGGGGTGGTGCTAGGGACTCAATGTTTGCGGGCCCCTCAAATCCACATTGAAGTCCTAACCGCAACATGATGGTATTAGACAGTAGGGTATGGGAGGTGGTTAGGTCATGAGGAGGGACCTCGGGAATAGGACCAGTGCCCTTCTAAGGAGAGACACAAGAAAGATGGACTCTCTCTCTCTCTGTAAAGATACAGCAAGAAGGCAGCCATCTTGGAGCCAGAAGAGTCCTCACCAGACACTGAACCTGCCGGCACCTTGGTCCCAGATGTCCAGCCTCCAGAACTGTGAGAAAGCAAATGTTTGTTGTTTAAGACACCTCAGGCCGTGGTGCTTTCTTATGGCCTAAACAGACAAAGACAGGGGCCAAGAAATGGAAGAACAGGTGGTTGGAATAGAGACTTCCATCCTTCCCACAGAGAGGAACCAATGCACTCATGGCTCACCTGCCCCGTGCCCACTGCCTCCTGCAGACCAGGACCTGGCTGATCTCAGACAAATCACTTGGGGAGACAGGTTTTTCTTTAAGTTCATTTATTTTTTGAGAGAGAGAGAGAGGGAAAGAGACTCCCAAGCAGCCTCCACACTCAGCCCAGAGCCCAATGTGGGCTCAATCTTGCAACCATGAGATCATGACTTAAGTTGATATCAACAGTCAGACACAACCGATTGAGCGACTCAGACACCCCAAAGGAAGACTGTTTAAAATACAGATTCCAGGGCACCTGGGTGGCTCAGTCGGTTAAGCGTCTGGCTTCAGCTCAGGTCATGATCTCACAGTTCGTGGGTTCGAGCCCCGCATTTGGCTTTGTGCTGACAGCTCAGAGCCTGGAGCCTGCTTCTAATTCTGTGTCTCCCTCTCTCTCTGACCCTCCCCTGCTCACGTTGTCTCTCTCTGTTTCTCAAAATTAAATTAAAAAAACATTAAAAAATAATAATAAAATACAGATTCCTGGGCCCCTCCCCATCTACTAAATTAGGTTTGGGTCACTGTCCCTGGATCATTCTTGAAGAAACTAATGTTTGAGGACTAGCAGACAGACACAAGGCACAAGAAGCAGACTGTGGCGAGGGACCGAGGAGCTCCCCGTACAAAAGAGGGGGCGCGTGTCTCTCATGGGGGCCAGAACGGCTTCTCTCAGAACTGGAGCGGGCGTGGGCACCCCTATGCTTCTGGGACAGGCAGGCCTGGCTCTGTCGCTTACTAACTACTAAATTCGTTGATCTATCTTTTCAGACATTTTTAATCTACAGGCCTCCCCTTCATCTTGTTCTGCTTTCCTTGTAGAATATTTGGTCACACAGACTGCCTGCTCCGTAAGATAAATGATCTTTCTTAGGCAAGTCTGATTGCATTATTCCCTTCCCTCAGACCCTTCCCGGATGCCCCACGAACACAGTCTGGAACTTTAGTGAGCCTAGGAATCACCAGGGAGTCTTGCTGCAGTCCAGGCTCTCCAGCCCTCTCTCCAGAGATTCCAGTTCCAAAGGAATGCGCAAGGGGCCTGGAATCAGCATTCTCAAGAAGCCCCCTGGTAAGTCTGAAGCAGGTAACCCACAGACCACATGCACGGGAAACTCTGCCCCTCCCCAGTTAACATCCCACAGGACACCTATGTTAGATTCCTTGGGCTGCCGTAACACGTACCACAGACTGGTGCCTTAAAGCCAAAGAAATGTATTTTCTCATGGTTTTGGAAGCTACACGTCTGAAATTAAGGTGTTGGCAGGAACATAATCCCTCTGAAGGCGCTAGGGAAGGATGCTTCTTTGCCTCTTCTAGCTTCTGGTGTGGCCCACAACCCTCAGTTTCCCTTGGCTTATAGACCCCTCACCCCAATCTCCGCCTCCATCATCTCATGGCCTTCTCCCTGTGTGTCTGTGTGTCTGTGTCCCTTCTTATAAGGGTACCAGTCACACTGGATTTACGACCCCCCTAGTGGCCTCATCTTCACTCGTGAGAGAATGAACAGGCAAACATACAATGGCCAGACCGTATACATAAAGAGGACTCTGACCCACCATCCACAGCCAATCCAAGGAGCCAACCCATTACAGGATAGTACCTAAGACCCTTTAAGCCCTTTAACCTTGCCCTTGGCCCTGCCTGCTTTTCTCTCTCCCGTACTCTATCTGCCTTCTATAACAAGCGACATTCTCTGCCCCCCAAAGGACACCCACTCTACGGTCAGATCACTTAGCACACACTGCACGGACATCATCTGTATGTCTCTTGCACCGGACGTGGTGCACGGCTCAGTGAGGGCACCATGGCACTTGCCTTTACACCTGGTGTGCCAGGCGCGGTGCCTAGTGTGCACAGGTGCTTAATAAATACCTGTGGCCAAATTGCATGGCCAGCATGTGCTTTCCCCCCTTTATCCACCTGGAAAATTCTTTCTCATCTTTTCAGACCTCACTCCAGGGTAGGCACCTGGTGAAGACTTCCTGACCAACATCCACCCTGCCCCTGCCCCTCCTCCAGAGGCCGGATTCACCCAACATTTTGCACACTTGTCTGTTGACCTCGGTGTGCTCCCCCAGACAGCTCCCTAGAGCTGGGTGTGGTTTTCACTTCCCTGTCTCCAGCAAGACATACAGTGTCTAGAACTGAGTAAATCCTAAAGAAAAAAAAAAAGTATTATGCATGATTCTTGAACAAAAAAAAAAAAACCTCTCAAACTCTTCCTGTTTCTTCCAGATGCACGCCGCATCTACACCCACATCACATACCTCTAATGCCTGCAGTCACTTCTGCATGTCGGAGCATCTTCAAACACAACACAAGAGAAGTCCCATTTGCTGTCCTTCCTCTCAACTCTTCAGGCTCCCCCTCCCCGTCCCTCTCCCCTGTCTCTCCTGTTGCATCTAATCACATTTACCACTTTAATGAAAACACTCTTTTCAGTTATATGCTTTCCTCTAGCCATCGGTGTCTCTTTCCTCTTCCCAACTAAGGTGCTGAAAGAACTGGGGACACCTGCCGTCTTTACCACCTCTCCATCCACGCCTCCTTCCTCCTCAACACGCTGCCATCTGCCTCCTGCCCACACCACCTCCCAAGGCACTGATGACTTCCTGAGTGTTCAAGCCAATATGCATCTTTCAGCTCTCCTCATTACCCTACTTCCTCCGCCCTCCCTGCCTGGGAGACTTGTTCTTCTTCCTACCTAAGACAACGATCAGGCTCCTTTCCTGCTTTTCTCTCTCTGGCTCTCTCTTCATCTTTCTTTCTCTCTCTCTCCATCTTTCCCTCACCTCCTCCCTCCCCCTCTCTCTTAGAGGACTCGTCTCTTAAATATTGGCATTCCCCATTCTCTTCTCTTCTCATCCCTATATTCTCTCTGGATGACCTCATTTACTCCCCCACTTCCAACTATCACTTTAGAGAGTGTTTCTCAAATTAAATGTTCAGCTCCGTTTCTTTCTCCCAAGATATCTAGACTCACAGATCAAACTACTCACTGGGTACCTCCTTCAGTTGTCCCATAGGCATCTCAAACTCAGTACAACGAAAATGGAACTCACTCTCTTCTGCCTACAATGTGGTCTGTCCCTGTATTCCTCTTCTGGTAACAGGTACCACAATCCATCCAGTTGCTAAAGCCAGAAACCTGGGATCCTCATATTCCCCCCTGTACCCCACACTCCTTCCTTCCCTAAACCCCGTAATAAGCTTCTAGCCCTCCAGAGTCTCCCGTCTTAACGTTATCAAATCTGTGGCCCTGGTTCACATCATTTGCTACAGTTCAAGTCCTCAACAGCTCTGTCCTGAACCCCTCAACAGATTTTAACTGGTCCCCTCCCTCCCCCAATCAGTGTCATCTATCTTCGATCCACTCTTCCATACCCAGCCCAATTATTCTAATGACAAGAGTAAGTGATCACATCACACTCCTGGTAGAATTCCCAACACCCCCCATTTCCTTCAGCATAAAATGAAAATTTCTTAGCATGATGTGCATAGCATAGGCACCATTGCCTCTGTGAAAATATCACAATGCAAGTGTTTTTATCTTATTCAGACAGGACTTGGCACATATCACATGCTCCAAAGATTTGGTTGAGTGAATAGATGGACAGATGAAGGACCAAAGAGTCCGGAGAAAGAAAATGGAAGAAGGTGGCTAGCTTGAAGGAAGGTTCAAGGAAGAGAATCCAAGAAGTAGGTGGTGGTCAATTATATCCTTTGGCCCTGAAGATCAGTTGACAGCCTCTGCCATGTGGAGGTATCCTAACTAGAATAGAGTTATGTATATCTGAGGGAGCCACTCCACTTTGCTAGTCAGAGTCCTAACCAACCCAGCAAATGATATTTTTATCAGAGCCTGTCAGTCCAGAGTGAAAAGGTATCTTGGGTACCATAACAGTTCCACTCTAGGCTGGACATTTCAGTGGCCCCATCCCTACCACTCCAGATTAATGAATGCAGGACAGAGTAGACAGCAAGTCATCCCATGGGTGAGGACCAAGCAACGAGCTAATCCACAGTCAGTAACACTTAGCAAACCACACCAATAACCAAACCCAAAACTAACCAAGTCACTAATACTTGGCTGATTAAAAACAATCAAACAAATGAAAACCGAAAGCATTCACATGGGTGAACAAACAAAATAAAACCAAACAAATGAACAAAACTCCAGTCCAGACTATCAGTGAAGATATCTGGTTAAATATGGCAGATAGAGCACGTGTAGTTTTCTCGTCTTCCTTCCAGATTCCTCCACGATGACAGTAAGGAAAATTTCAAAAGCAAAAGGTTGAATAGAAAACAACAGAGGAAATGACAATATACAAGAAAATGCTAAAAACAAAAATTGGAAGTTGGAAAACAGCCAGGGAGGTAACTGACTCTGTAGGAGAGAGAAAATGAAATGTGACCTTGAATGGATAAAGCCAACCAGAATGAGAGTCAGTTCAAGCTGCAGATCTCCAGAAAGATCCAGGAATTGGAGGCTCCCAGCAGGGTTGGAAAGATGAGGATGGCTGAGTGACTTCACGAGAAGTGTTTAGACATCACACACACACAAAATTTTTGTAGCTATGTATGGCGAGGGATGTTACCTGGACTTAAGGTGGTAGCCATTTTGCAATATCTACAGATAGTGAATCACTATACTGTAATCTGAAACCAATATAAAGTTATGTCAAATATACTTCAGTTACAAAAAAAGTGATCCGAATCTTATATCCCTTCCCCACACCATAGAACCTCCTCTACCCCAGCTTTAAAAAAAAAATAAATAAAGTTTACTTTAGGAAGTGGTTGAAACAACCAGACTCCACACTTGGGGACACCAAGTCTAGTGAAAGGTGGGGACATGGTACAATTCTGCCAACAGGGAAACTAATGAACATCTAAACGCTTGGTGAAATCCTCAATCATCTTCTCCTGCATGGCTCTAAGAGCAAGGTAGCCAGCCTTATAAAACCCTTAATTTCCAGCTTGGGGTGATCCCAGGAAGCTGGCAGTCTTATGAGAATAATTTACAGATTGGGGAGGGGGGGTCCTCAACCAAGTGAGCTGGTCTCCTCTGCCTGAGAATCTGCAATGAACCCGCCACTTGACAGACATGCTTGCGTACAAAGAGCCTTCAGAAGGCATTTTGGGCTTCACTCTTACATATGTAATCAATAAAGAATCGCCATCTGCAGAACGCCTTGAAATACAGATAAAAATAAATAAGGGAAAGGAATCTGAGGGAAACAAATAAGCAAGAAGTAGAAGGAAACTAAAAATAAACAAAACCCTTAGGAACTTGAGACCAAAATATTGCACCCACAAACCAACAGCAGACTATTAAAGAGAGCATGGTTAGAGAACAGGACACGCTCCTAGCAATTAAAAATACAATAGTTGAAATAAAAAATTCAACAGAGGGGTTGAGAGAAAAGATCACTCAGGAAGTAAAACAAAAACAACAAAGGCATGAAAAATAGAGAAACACCAAGAGAATTGAATAGTATATCTGAATAATAAAAGTTCCAGAAAGGGAGGCCAGTGACAACAGGAATGGAATAATTTTCAAGAAACAAACGTAACAACATCTTTCTTTTCTTTATTTTTTATTAATTTTTTAATGTTTATCTTATTTTTGAGACAGAGAGAGACAGAGTGTGAGTGGAGGAGGGGCAGAGAGAGAGAGAGGGAGACACAGAATCCGCAGGAGGCTCCAGGCTGTGAGCTGTCAGCACAGAGCCCGACACGGGGCTTGAACCCACAATCTGTGAGATCATGACCTGAGCCGAAGTCAGACCCTTAACTGACTGAGCCACCCAGGCACTCCAGTAATGACGTCTTTCAAAAATAAAGAGCATGATTTTTTTAGATTAAAGAGACTCACTGAATTATGGCCAAACGTAACCAAGTGTAAAAACCAAAGTGATTTACACCAAAGCATAACCTCACAAAGTGTTATAATCCCGTAATGAAGAGAAGTTAAAAGAGTTATGGGGACAAGAAAGTATTGGGCACATCAACATCCACCCGGAAAGCCAGGATACAATAAATGACTGCCTTCAAAATTCTGAGAGAAGAATTCTACACACATTCAATCATCAGTGGAAAGTGAGGATAAAGACATTTTTAGATAAGGGCAGCATCAAAAAAATTTACTGCTGGCATATCGATCGCTGTAAAACAAATCACCCAAATTTTAGTGGCTTAAAACTATACACAGTTATCATCTCCTACGTTCTGTGAGTCTGGGATCTGAGGGAGGCTCAGCCGGGTGGCACTGGCAAGGGGGGTTCCCAGGAGGGAACCATACGGTGTCCGGGAAGCCACAAGGTCATCTGAGGCTTGACTGGGGTTTGGAAGATGCACTTCCAACCTCATTCATTCGGTTGCTGGCCGGTGGCTCCAATTTCTCACCACGAAGGACTGCTCATGACAGGGCAATTGGCTTTCCTCAGAAAGAATGATCAGAGAAAAAGAGAGAGACAGAGGAAGAGGAAGAAAAACCAGAAGAAGGAGGAGGAGTGGGAGGAGGGGGGGAGGGGAGGGGAAGGAGGAGAACAAAAGAAGGGGAGGGAGAGCAAGCGAGTAACCAGGATAGAAGCCATAGCATCTAGCATCCCCCAACCTCTGGAGTGGCATACCATCACTTTTGTCCTATTCTGTTGGTCACTTAGACCAGTCCCAGCACAATGTGGGAGGGGCCCCGGAGATGGGGGTTACCGGGGGCTGACTACCACATGCCCTTTCTCAAGAGGCTCCCGGAGGAAGGCTAACAGACACATGAAAAAATGCTCAACATCACGGAAATACAAATCAAAACCACAGGGAGATCTCACCTCACACCTGTCAAAATGGCTACAATCAACAGCACAAGCAACAACAGGTGTTGGTGAGGATGCGGAGAAAGGGGAAATCTCTTGCACTGTTGGCGGGAAAGCAGACTGGTGCAGCCGCCCTGGAGAATGGTATGGAGGTTCCTCAAAACATTAAAAATTGAATTCCCTGACGATCCAGCAATTGTACTCCTAGGTATTTACCCAAAGGACACAAAAATACAGATTTGAAGGGGCACATGCACCCCAGTGTTTATAGCAGCGCTATCAACAGTACCAAACTATGGGGAGAGCCCAGATGTCCACTGACAGATGAATGGAAAAAGAAGATGTGGAATCAGTCGACATTTGGGCTCTCTCCATAGTACACACACACACACACACACACACATACATATGAATACACACATACACAATGGAATATTATTCAGCCATCAAAAACAATAAAATTTTGCCATTTGCAAAGACATGATTGGATCTAGGGAGTATTATGCTAAACAAAACAAGTCAGTTAGAGAAAGACAAATACCACATTTCACTCGTATGTGGAATTCAGGAAACAAAACAGATGAACAAATGGAAGGAGGAAGAGGGAGAGGGAAACAAACCACAAGAGACTCTTAAATATAGAGAACAGGGACGCCTGGGGGCTCAGTCGCTTGAGCGTCCGACTTTGGCTCAGGTCATGATCTCACAGTACGTGGGTTCGAGCCCCATGTCGGGCTCTGTGCTGACAGCTCAGAGTCTGGAGCCTGCTTCGGATTCTGTGTCTCCCTCTCTCTCTGACCCTTCCCTGCTTGTGCTGTCTCTCCCTCTCTCAAAAATAAATAAAATATTTAAAAATTTTTAAATAAAAAATATAGAGAACAAACTGAGTGTCGATGGAGGGAGGTGGGTGGAGACGGGCTAGAGGGGCGGTGGGTAGTGAGGAGGGCACCGTTGGGATGAGCCCTGGGTGTTGTAACATAAGTGACGAATCCCTGGATCTACTCCTGAAACCAAGGTTACACTATATGTTAATTAACAAGAATTTAAATAAAAATTTGGAGGAAAAAAACAGGAAGAAGAAGAAGAAGAAAACCCCTGGATAAACTGCTCCACTGACACAAAGAAGCTATCCAGGAACAGGGTGAGGGAGAGGGAGCGGAAAGCTAATGTTGGAAAGCAAGCAAGAGAAGCCTCAGGACGATGTCAGAGAGGTCCTGACGCGAGAGCCAGGCGCAGGCTTCGAGGACAGTGGGTCCAGACGGAGCAGAAGGGACAAAGGGATCCAGGAAGGATGCCTCCGAGCCAGAAATGAAACCTACAGGGGGCGCCTGGGCGGCTCAGTCGGTTGAGCCTCTGACTTCAGCTCAGGTCATGATCTCACGGTACGTGGGTTCAAGCCCCGCGTCGGGCTCTGTGCTGACAGCTCAGAGCCTGGAGCCTGCTTTTGATTCTGTGCCTCTCTCTCTGCCCCTCCCCACTCATGCTCTGAATCTCTCTGTCTCAAAAATAAATAAAACATTTTTTAAAATTAAAAAAAAAAAAAGAAAAGAAAAGAAACCTACAGGCTGAATCCACTGAGAGATGACTTCCAATTCTGGCAGAATTGAGTTATAGACGGTTACATAGAAAAGTAAGCAAATGTTTTTAGCGAGGTAATCATTAACTCCATGGAAAATACAGTCTCTACAAGAAAGAAGAGGCCGGCAGAGAATAGTGTTTGGGTCAGCCTGAAGTAATATTTACATAGTTATAACAAGGCAAACACTGACCCCTGATTTGATGAAAAAAGGGGAAGCTACACCAAGAGGGAAGGGGGTAGGGAAAAGCACTGTGTTAGTGCTGAGTGGGGGGGTCTTTCCTCATAGGAAGTCAAAAGAATCTAAAACAGAAAAATCGGGGCACCTGGGTGGCTCAGTCGATTAAGCGTCCGGCTTCTGGCTTTGGCTCAGTTCATGATCTCACGGTTCATGGGTTCGAGCCCAGCTGACAGCTAGCTCAGAACCTGGAACCTGCTTCAGATTCTGTGTCTCCCTCTCTCTCTGACCCTCCCCTGCTTGAGCTGACTCTGTCTGTCTCTCAAAAATAATAAACGTTAAAAACATTTTTAAACAGAAAAATCAAGAAATAGAAGTGTAAGCGTGTCATTTATAAACAAGAGGTAAGTAAGCAGAAAAAAAAAACAGCAAAAAGAATTGAAAGTATTCATCCTCAGGGAGTATATCAGAAATGGAAAAGGATAAGGCAGGGATCTGCAGGGTTTTCTTAATTCTACTGTTTGACTCTTTGACCACGTAGCATATAGAATTTGATAAAACACTTAAATTTAAACTAAAAACATTTTCCTGGCTGAACCTTTCTAGCAGCTTCAACTAAACATCGGCATATTTTGTCAGCATATATTTTACTCCCTGGACCTCAAATTGCAGACAATGATATCATTTTGGAAGAAATTAACCAGCATGAGTAACTCCAGCCCACTAGACAGCCTCTGTCAGCTCGGGGCTCCAGGTCTGCACCCCGCCCCCACCCCGCCACCACCCTGCTAAAGAAATGCATCACATTGAAGTCATGCACCACTAATTGCTTTTTGATGGACTGCCAGCTTTGTGGCAAGATGCCAAGAACGGGGGACAAAGACAGTGTTAGTGATGACGACCCTTTTAGCCTGTCTCCTGTGTGGGATATAAGAGACCATGAAAAAATATCTGACTTCCAAAAGGTTCACAAAGGCACAGGGCACAACCCTGTGTAGATTTTGAGCACTTGCTCAAAAGGAGGTAGGGCCTGAGGTAGGGGCTTGAGTTCCCTCACCATGAAAGGATGCAGTCCAAAATTTGATCACAGAGCTTAGAAAACAGATTTTCTCCCCTTTTCTCTGGTCTGCTCTTTTTGTTGACTGGATGGATGGATGAATGAATGAAGGTACGTATCTGTGTAGGAGGTTCACAGACAGATATAACCTTTTTTTAAGTTTTTAATGTTTCTTTATTATTTTTGAGAGAGACAGACAGAGCATGAGCAGGGGAAGGACAGAGAGAGAGAGAGAAGGAGACACAGAATCCGCAGCAGGCTCCAGGCTCTGAGCTGTCAGCACAGAGCCTGACACAGGGCTCAAACTCACGAACTGTGAGATCATGAGCTGAGCTGAAGTCAGATGCTTAACTGACTGAGCCACCCAGGCGCCCCTAGGGGTAACCTTCAGAAGCGCGATCACATTGTCAGTGCCTTTTTACATTTGTGGTTTCTTTCTTTTGCCAACCACGTCAGAGCCAAACACCAAAGCGGGTATTGGCTATTCCTAAACAGTCTGATAACAATCTAGCAGCGCCGAGAGGTGCTCCTCTTGGAAAACTAAATATGCACTCCATACCACCACTGCCAAGTCTTTTTTTGGAACTCTTCTTTGAAAATTCACTTGGGAGCCCAAAGCACAATGATTAGAATAGACTCATTGGTGCCCAATCATCATTTTTTTAGGGACAGTCTGTTTTGGAACCAGCCATATTTTGGTAAGTAGCTTAAAATTTGTAATCATCGTGTACACGTAGGAGAGATGTATGGGATAGAAAAACATTCTTAAGTTCTGTTTAAATGAAATTGTTATCGGAAGAAATCTAAAGCGAGCCCTTCTTCAGCGTCCTGTGGGGAAGCCACATTCCGTCTCCCCTGTCACCCGCCAGGCCTGCCGGTGCCAGGGCCCCACCAAGCGCTTACCCGACTCTACCAGGAGCCAAGACACCAGCTAAGCCAGGATCCAATTACTCAAAAGGGTTCTGCGGTCAGGCAGGCTAGAAACAAAACCCAGGAACTGTCATGCTTCGCAACCTCTAATGAAAGGGTCTTGCCAGGGAGAAAGATTGAGTGTCTGAAGTGGCACTGAGAAACTAGTGTCTGGCGGCGGCACAGGGACAATCTGTCAGAGTGGAGATCCGGCTGCAGAAGGAGAGTGCGGTGGGGGAGGGTGGGGGAGGACGCGGAGGGGGGCGGAGGAGGGGGGAGGAGGAGGGGGATGTGGCAGTGAGTGGGGGGACACACTGATGCCTTGTGCGGCACGGAACCCCTGTCCCCCTCTCCAGTCCAGCCATCTGCTCCGCTTGGCCGGGCAGTCAGGCACCTCGAAGCCTGGGGACTGGCAGCTGGCCCCGCAGGCCGGCTCCCTCCGCCCCACCTCTCGGGAAGGGAAAAGCCATTAGTCAACTCCCGCTTTTGGAAAGTGGCCAAGTCTCATCACTGGGGCTTCACCTGCCTCCACAAAGTCCCTCCTGGCGCAGCAATTGGAACCCCTGTCAATGCCCATGGGTCTTTGTGAGGCTACCTCCTGCGGAAAAGAGGGAAAATCTGTCTTGTTTGTCCTGCAGAAACTTTCGTGTGTCTCAGTGACGGCCTCATTTGGGGCTTCAACACGCAGCCCAAGGACAGGTACTAAGCTCCCAAGACAGCTCTTCGAGATCCCTTTCCAGATCCATTTGTCTGTAAAAATTCCCCCGTGCACAACCTGCGCTGGTCCTCAACGCCTCCTCCGCTCAGCTCAGCCTAGGCTGCGAGAAGCTGTGACCGCCTCACTCCTAGCCAGACCGCCCTGATGTTGCACAGAAGCCAGGGAGAGAGGCGACTGTCCTTGTCACCAGTGATACCGGAGGGGGCACCGATCGGGGAAGGGGAGACAGGGAGAGACTGCCTCTCCGGGAGGACTTCAGAATCTGCGGCAAACGAGGGGTTCCAGGCACTGCAGAATGATAGAAACAGTTTTATTCTATCAGGGCTACATCCCATCCCCGGATGGGAAGAGGGTGGTGAGGGGGGAGGGGAAGGGAAAGAAGAGTGGAGAAGTGGGCTTTGGGGCCCCATTCTGCTAGACCTGCTGCACAGCAGCACCCCCCACCCCCCCACCCAACAACCCCCAGCATTGGCCCAATGGATGGGGAGTTCTGTGTGCTCACCCCACCCAGAGGCCAGCAGAGGAACTGCAGCCTCTTTGGAAACAGGATTTAAATTTTTTTTTTTAATTTATTTTTGAGAGAGACAGCGCAAGCAGGGGAGAGTCAGAGAGAGAGAGAGGGAGACACAGAATCCGAAGCAGGCTCCAGCCTCTGAGCTAGCCATCCGCACAGAACCCGACGCGGGGCTTGAACCCACGAACTGTGAGATCATGACCTGAGCCGAAGCCCTCAAGCGACTGAGCCACCCAGGCGCCCCAGGATTTAAATCTATTAACTGCAGTTACTGGATTAACTTCGGACGGACGGCTCTGGCTTCTTGGGGAAGAGAGGCCCGTGGGCAGCAGGAATTCGTGACCTTAGGAGACAGTGCTGCTTCCCTGCCACCGGAGACTCTCGGAGTGAAGACCCTTCTGCCAACATCAGGCCAGTGTCTCCGCCTGGAGAGCCTCTCCTAGGGGACTGTGCCTCCCCCAAATCCTTTTAAAATGTAAATATTCTGTGTCTCATTAGGGATGAACTATCATTTAACCATTAGAGCAGGGAGAAGGGACAAGGAGAATGTCCGGGGCCAGGAAGAGGAGCTATCCGTGGAGAAAGGACCCAGTGGGATTCCTCACCAAGGTCCCGGGATGCTCACAGGCACACAGACTCTGGGGAAGAACATGCCAGAAAGAAGAGAGTGACTCAGTGCAGTGATTCTTTTTATTTTTTTTTAATGTTTATTGATTTTGAGAAAGAGACAGCAAAAGTGAGCAGGGGAGGGGCAGAGAGAGATGGAGAGAGAGAGAGAGAGAGAGAGAGAGAGAGAGAGAGAGAGAGGAAGAATCCTAAGCAGGCTCAGGGCTGTTAGCACAGAACCCCACGAGGGGCTCGATCTCACAAACCATGAGATCACGACCTGAGCCGAAATCAAGAGTCGGATGCTTAACTGACTGAGCCCCCCAGGCGCCCCCAGGACAGTGATTCTAAAAGCACTTTGGCCAGGATGAAATCTGGCCCCGATCTTCTCTGCTCTTCATAAAAACAAAACCACCGAGACCCATTTGCTGGTTCTGGCCCATTTATGAAATTGCTGCCTGCCTCTCATAGCGGCGAAATACCCATTCCTACCAGAGACAGAGCATCTGCAATGGGCACTTGCCAAAGCGAACTGAGGCGTCACCAGCGCCCCGCCCCTTCTCACCCTGACATCTCACCACGAGACAAGGAAGGGTGTTTGCCACTCGACAGGGCTTTTCCTTATGAGAGGGACAGTATAGTCCCCTGTGCCGCAGAGCAGACGCCCCCAGCCCCAGCCGGCACACACCCTGCCCAGTGCGCCCTCTAGCCTCGTCTTGGGCTTCCTGGGCTTAGCGAGTGGGTGGCGAGTCCACGGTAGTTCTAGAATAAAGAGACTGAGTGTTATTGTCTGACCCAGGACAGACTCTTCACCTCCCCCTGCCCCAATCTAGTTCCCGTACCTCTGAAACAAGATGGTTGAACTATCAGTGATTCTCCGCTCTAGCTGACATTAAAATCATCCAGGGAGCTTCTAAAAAGTATCTGGGCCTCATCCCAGCTCCATTAAATCAGAATCGCTGAGGATGGAGTCAGGCCATCTTGAGTTTTTAAGATGCCCCAGGTGATTCTGGGGTGCAGCCGGGCTGTGAACCTCTGAACTAGTTGATCTCTGAGGGCTGCTGGGCTTCCGTGAGTCTATAAATCCAACCCTAGAGGCAGCTCCCCTTTTCCAGGACCAGGCCTGCCCAGGCAGCAGGCTAATTGGGCAGCTCAGCATGGGAGGGAGGGAGGGGTGCAGCAGGAGAGCACCAGGTACTTGGTCTGGAAAGGGGAGGATAAAGGGGTCCTTGAAGGACTGGATGGCTGTCAGGGCCTCAGAGGACCTGGAAGCCATCCAGAACTCACCAACGTACATGGCGAAGTTGGGGTGGGGGCACTGAAGGGAAAAGAGCTTGAAATAATTCAGGCGATTCATGGGGGGAAGGAGAAGACCCTCCCCGACCTTAATCAGCCTCTGAGAGTGATTACAGGTAGGAAGGGGCCCCCTCTCTGGCATGTGTGGCCCTGCAAAAATCATGCCTCAGGCGTTGGTACTTAGGAAGGCAGAGTGGTTAAGCCCTGTCACTCAGTAGCTGTGTGGCCCTGGGCAAGTTACTTAACCTCTCTGTACCTCGGTTGCTTTATTCACAAATGGTGATAGTAAAATGGTGATGTGCTCCATAGGGCTTCAGTTAGGATAAATGAGTAAATTCACAGTGCCCGGTACAGTGCCTGGCATACAGTAAACACTTGGCGTTAAAAATTATTCACAGGGAAAGATCCCTTGGTTAAATAAATAGAGGAAAACTGAGTTTAAGATAAATAGCCTCCTTCTTTGCAACACTTCTCAAAATAACAATAGTTTCCTCCGAGCTGTCAGCACAGAGCCCGACGCGGGGCTCAGACTCACAAACCGCGAGATCATGACCTGAGCCAAAGTCAGATGCTCAACTGACTCAGCCGCCCAGGCGCCCCAAAATAACATTAAGAATAGTAAAGGTACGTACGTCAAAGGTTGAGAGGATTAAATGGGATCACGGATGTGTGAGACCCTCAGCCCTCCATGCACTAATGGGTACTTAATAAATGTTACCTATGAGCGTTATTAATAAGCCTGGTGGGTCTTTGAGAAGAGAGGCAGTTCGCAGACCTGGGCTCTTGTTCTACAGAGCATCTTACAGAATCAGAGTTCCAGGAAGCAGACTCTGGAAAACAAATCTCAGAGCAGGGGCGGCCACATGTTTCCCAACCCTGTTACCAGGGGACTGCAAAAAGGAGGCTGGCCAGGGCCGGGGCGCAGGGACTCGGTGTCAGATGTAATGCATCCACGGAAGGGAAGGGCTGGGTCTCTTCTGCTCCGCCCCCCACACCGCGTGGGTGGGGCGCCTGTGGGAGGGGCCTGTGTCTGATCCGGTAGAGAGGACTGGACTCTTGACTTTGCCACTGGGGGGGGAGGGGGGGCGGGGTAGCGGTGACCCTGGACGAATCAGGTGCCTCCTGGGGCTTTGGTATCTTTCCCTGTATCCTGATAGGATGTGGGCTCTAAACTTGAGAATTTCTAAGGTCCCTTCTGGGGCCAGGATTCTGTTGACGTGCATTTCTGCCACAACGGGGGAGGCCAAAGATAAAGGACTAATGTCTAAGCTCTGGTGTCTTCTAACCGTGATCTCTGAGTCTAGTTTTATTTGCAGTGGTTTCCAGAAAGGTTCTAAGACCTGCTCACGCAGTCAGCCGCTCTATTCTGTGTGGATTGCAGATGTTAATAGAATAAAGGGGTGAAGTGTCAAGCCAAACCCATCTGTCAAGGGGTGAGAGAGAGGCCAAGATCGGTCCTCACGTTAACCCCTTCTGTATCCACAGAGACCATTAAACCCTCTCCGCCAGGTGGCCAGATTTTTAAAAGAGATTTTTAAAAATATTCTAGATCTTCCAAACTAAACGTCAGGACTATGGCGTCGGAAAGGATTTTTTTGTGCCACACAAAAGATGCCATCTCAGAGACAGAATGTGGGAGCTAACATCCCAATTTGGGCAAAATGCAATTGGTTTCAGGGTGACAAGGGACAGAAGAGCTGAAAGCACGAGTGTCGCTCCGGGTAGTCCAGGAAACCCGCTCATCACGCGGGGACCTTCTCTCCCTCTACCACCCGTACGGTCCCCACGACGGGAGTGTTGCTCTTCTCACATCCATAGAAATGGCAAACGTCATCCTTGGCGTTCCCACGAGTCAATAAAAACCACACGAGGCGCTTGGATTGGCACGCCCCACTTCCGACCTGGTCCAGCCCTCCTCCCGGGATCTCTTACTTCCCCTTCAGGCTCAATTGCTAGACTTAACGTCCACTCAACTGATTATAGAGGAACAATTTCCCCTGTGTAGCTTATTAAACCGCTAAGAGACATAATGACCTACTTGGGATTTGTATCCACAACCCCGTTCCAAGCGGCGAACTTCTCACCAAAGTAGCGCCCCCCCATGTTACAGGCTGACCCCCCAGCCCTGGCCCTTTTTCCTGCTTCTGATCTTAATTTCCTGTTGGCTATTGTCTCTCTGATAAGTGCTAAAAGAGGGAAGGGGATTATTTAATTGCTTTAAAGACACCAAACAGGCCAGTGCTCCCCACCCCCCTCTTTCTCTGGCTCAAGGTTGTGTTACTTGGTTACTAACTGAGCGCAGAGAAGTGGAGGCAGCCCCAGGTGTGACAGTGCACACTTCGTTCAGCGGATGGAAGGGACAGTCAAAAGAATATCCATTGAGAGTCAACAAGAGACCCGCCGCCTCAGGGCGGCAGCAAAGTCAAACAGGCCTTTCGAGGCCTTCAAAGGGGGACGAAGGGGAGGCATGCATTATCTAGACAAAATCAACAATCACTCTAGATTATACATTTTCTGCTGTCAAGGTCAATGCTATTTAGTCCTCATTCACTCTGCCCTGCACAAGAGACAGGTGCGCCTGAGATGCATTGGACCAGCATTTTTTCCAACCTGACTCTGGCAAGGAGAGGAGATTTCACAAGGAAAGGACAGGAAGAGGGATTTCACTGTGCCCCTCCTCCGAGACAGAGAACACTGTTGGAGGGGTGCCTGGGGGGCTCAGTCGGTTAAGCATCCGACTTCAGCTCTGGTCATGATCTCACGGTTCGTGGGTTCGAGCCCCAGGTCGGAGCTCTCTGCTGTCAGCACAGAGCCTGCTTCGGATCCTCTGTCCCTCTCTCACTGTCCCCCACTCATTCTAAATAAATAAATCAATAAATAAACTTTAAAAAGTGTTTTAAATAAAAAGGAACACTGTTGGGAGGAAGTCGGTCAGCCATTATTCCCCTCCCCTGTCCTTGAAATGTATGTCCTACCCATTTTCCCCAAACTAGTGGGCACTTCAAGGATGCAGCCTTGAGAGAATCATGTATTACTGAGACCCTCAGGTCTAGAAGGCCTCTATATACAGTTTTAGGCTGGCCATGGCTGCAGCACCCAAGGCAAGCCTCCTAAGCCAATTCTCTTGCTTCTTAAAACCGCCACCTCACGGCTCCTGGGTGGCTCAGTTGGTTAAGCGTCCGGCTTCAGCTCTGGTCATGATCTCACGGTTCGTGGGTTCGAGCCCCGCATCAGGCTCTGTGCTGACAGCTAGCTCAGAGCCTGGAGCCTGCTTCAGATTCTGTGTCTCCCTCTCTCTCTGACCCTCCCTTGCTCATGCCCTGTCTCTCTCTGCCTCTCAAAAATAAATAAAAAACATTAAAAAAAAATTTAAACCACCGCCTACCAATCCGGAACGGCCTGCCTATTTGCCCTCTGTGTGAAGGGCCACTTTCAGATTTCTCTCAGGGAGCTCCTGGGGTTGCAAACCCACAGGCACACAGAAGGGTGCCACCTCACCCCCCAAGCTGCCTTGATGATCCTGATCTTTCGGAAGCAATCTGCTCGCGCTGGTAGGGCACTTGTTCTAAAACAGAAGGAAAAGCAAACCAAGCAGGGTCCTATCAGAGTCACTCTGGGGGGGGGTGGGGTTGGGGGAGGATAGAGGCATCGAAAGCTAGTAGTTCTTTCTCGTGCAGATTACAAAACTATGGCTACGTTTTTAAAGTTTATTTATTTATTTTGAGAGAGAGAGAGAAAGCGGGGAGGAGCAGAGGGAGAAGGAGAGAGAAAGAATCCATAGCAGGTGATCCGATGCGGGGCTTGAACCCACGAACTGTGAGATCGTGACCTAAGCCACAACCAAGACCAGACTCTTAGCCAACTGCTCCACCCAGGCGCCGCAGAACTTGTGGTTACTTTTTTAAGACGATGCACAGTCAAAACTTTCAAGAAGATAACATGATCACAGGGAGAGCGGAATGGGCACTTTGTGGGTCTTCCTTTTCCTACAAACCAGTTGGGTCGCTGGAGATGGCAAGAGGGGCTATCGCGGTAGCTAGGGGCCCTGAGCATGCGGGGTTCTGAGCTCAATCCCACTCTACCCTCCTGTTGCCCTCACCACCCCCATCTCTCCCAGCCAACAGTGAACAGGGGCACCCCTCTTCTAGCGGCCCACCTGCCCCAGCCCCCCTACCCTGCACACAGGAGTCTAGGGAAAAGCTGGCTCTTGGATGATTTGGAAGCTGAGGCCATCACCCACTCAACTTCCGTCCAGCCCCTGGACTCCAGCTTGAGGGATTCAAGCCCCATCATAACCAACAGCTCAGAAAGAGACGAACCCAAAGGGAACCCTGATCCCCCGCCCCCTGCCGCGGGCACCCCAAGACACAGCGTGGCCCAGATGGAAACTTGCAGCAGACTGCTGCCCTATGGGTGCTTTCTTCGCAGGTGACTCACCCGTCTCTGGGGCTCACGCTACCTGCTACGCAGCCTCTGGACTTTAGCTTTGAACTGGTGAATTGAAAGTCAGGTAATAGGATGGACCACCCAAGGCAGCTCAGCCCATAGAGAAAACAGTTATTGGCGTTTGGTTTCTGTTCCCCATCTTCTAAAACTGCGCCCAGGATGGTGAGCTGGCGGATTCGCTTGGAGGAGGGTGAGGAAGGAGAGGCTGCAGATCGATCATGACTTATGAATCTATTGGAACAGAAGCTGATTCATCACAGTCAAAACTGAAATAGCTGCACCCTGCGATCCAGCGCCCACTTCCTGCATGGCCCCTTTTGCTCACACACAGCTCGCAGGAGGAGAGCCGAGCTGCGGCGCACCAACAGGTGCCGTCCGACGCGGTCACAGGCGGGGGACTGGCTGTCTGCCTGGTGCACCTCCGAGCATGCAGAGCTGGGCAAGGGCACGAGGCGCTCCTCGAGCTGAATTCCAGAACCCGGACCCCGGCCCGCACGCTGGGCCCGGAGGGGCGGCGGCCACAGCTCGGAGAAGCGCTTTCCCCCAGACCCGTCAGCTCGCTGCTCTCCCCGCGGCCCAGCGCCCTGGGACCACGGGCTTTGCAAAGTCGTCTGGCTGAGGAGCTGGCGGAGGTCCCGGCGCGAGTCTGGGTCACCCGGGCCGCCACTCCAGCTGCACGGAATATGCCTGGCTGAGACACAACCGAGCCTGTGCAAGAAGGAACGCAGCGCGGCGTGTCCCCGCCACGAGTGTCCGCGAGGCCGAGATCGCTCGACCCTTCTCGCCCCCGCCCCGGGAGCTCGGCCCGCGGCCCCCCGCGGGCTCTCCACTGGGCTCAGCCCCGTCCTCCTACCGACCAGCGGGGCGGAGCGAAGCTGCCGTGACGTAACCGGGCGGAGGGGGGGCGTGGGGAAATGTGCCGAGGGGCCCGGGCTCCGCTGGGCCAGTCCCGGCGACGCAGCCACCCGCGCGCGCGCGCGCTCGCTCGGCCACCCGCGCCCCGAGCCTCAGTCCGCGCTCGGCGTCGGGGGTCTGCGGGCCCTTTGGGCTCCGGGCGGCGCGAGGGGCGGACGGGAGCCGGCAGCGCAGGACGCCGAGCGCCAGGTGCCGGCCAAGCTGCTGCGCGCCCGGGCGCCCGGCGGGGTTGGGGACGGTCGCTGGGTGCCACGAGCTGAGCTAGCGGATTGCAGCGGAAAAGCAAAGGTGAGGCGTGTGTGCGTGCTTGTGTGTGTGTGTGTGTGTGAGAGAGAGAGAGAGAGAGAGAGGCGCACACACACACAGACGCACTTGGGCACCTGGGTGCATCTGCGCTGCGTGTTGGTGCGCGCCTCCGTGTGCCCCAGAGTAGGTCCCGGTGCGTGCTTCTCCGCCCTTGTGCCTTTTGGGCGGCTATTTTGGTGGCAGCGAACGAAGGCAGGTGCCCTGGCGTGAGCGAGGGCTGTGGGTCGTGTGTGCGGGGTCGGACGCGTCCGCACCACCGAATGCTGGTGCGTGGCATGCGCCCTCGTCCAGTCCTGGTCCCCCAGCCGGCTCGCCCAGGTGGTATAGCTACGAAGGGGACTTCTCTCCCTGCCGCTTGCAGAAGAGCCCCCACGCGAGGAGAGCGAGGCCGGCTGGGACGGGGGTGGAGGGTGTCGCTGCTGGGGGCTCCTGCGGGCGGGCATCCGAGCTCCACGCTTGTAAGGGGCAGGCGGTGGAGCAAAGAGGTGGCTTCTGCTCTGGTTTTCCTGACCCCGCCTGGGAGACAGACCCCGCCTGGGAGACAGATCCCAAGAGGTCTAGGGACTGCTTCCCCAGCACCGCGGAGGAGACAGTTTGCCTGTTGAGAAACACCAAACCCCTGCGTGGCCCGCTGCCCAAGCCCCCAAACGGCTGTTACCAGCTCCCAGCCGCCAGCCGTCTCCAATGCTTCAGCCACCCCCTGTCGTGCTGGCAAGCAGTCTTTAGTCTCTCCCACCATCCTCCTGGAAATAGCAGATTGTTTAGGAAACCCTTGGATCTGCGGGCCGTGGGACTGGGTGATGAGGATTTTCTGTGCCAGCCTGGGGAACCAAATGGGCTGTCCCGAGTCTCACCTCTCCCCAGTACCCTTTGGGCAGCGGGGCCTGGGCTTTTCTTGCGCGCTCTAGCGCCGCCGTGGCCAGCACCTGGATATCGTCTCTCCTGCCGGCAGGGTTGAGCTCTGGCTGGTGGGAGGCCCCCTTGGGTTTAGCTGGCCCCTGGGGAAGTGATGGTGAGGAATGAATGGGGGGTTGGGGTGGAATGTTGGGGAGAAGGGGAAAGCTGAAGCCAAACAGGATTTAGAACCAGATGCCCGGTCCCAATCCCTGCTCTTAATTCATAGCCTCTGGGAAGGGGTACCCCTGACCATCCTCAGCCTCCTCCCCAACATAGCCCAGACCAGGTCTCAGAGGAAATCAACAACTAGCCATTTCCAGTGTCTAACTCCTAGGCTGGAAAAATAAAGCAAGCAGAAGCCCAAGCTTCCTTGTGCATTTAACTTAACCACAATCCAACAAGTATTGATTGCCTGGCACTGGATTCCACTTTCACTGGGACCCAAATGAAGCGGAAGTCACTCGGAGCGCTCTGGCAGCTAACTTCATTGCTGATGAAATAATAAAAGTCACGGTGACTTAAACTCACTTCTTCCTTCGAGGAGCCTCCCCACTCTGGACCGGCTCCCCAGCTTATGACCACTGTCCCCTTCCCCACGCTCAGAACGCCGTCCACCGCTGCCCCTCTCCCAGGTGGGGAATGCTGCTTCTCAGCCTATTTCAGAAAGACATTCACCTTATGCGATTCCATCCCACCGAGGGAGACTCCAGCCAAAAAGGCAGAATTAGGGCTGGAGATCAGCATTTGACCCTCCCTCCCTCTAGGGCGCTGTCATCTCTATCCCCAAAGCTCTAGACAGCACTTCTGTCCCCTGGGGGTCTTCAGGCTCACCCAGACATTGGGATTTGACCTTGCATGTGACATAGACGGGACCCTGGAAGTGCTAGTGATTAATACACACCCCAAAGCAGGCGGCTTCAATAGGATTCTGGGTCTGTAGAATTAAAGTACTAATAAGACAGAATAATAGTGGGAACACCCCAAATTCATCCAGGGATATCCAAAATGGTTTCTTGATCATTTCCGTTTGTAAGAGCTGCCAGCTTATGCTTTTTGCCCAATGTAGACATTAAATCCTGGGTCCCCAAAGTACTTTGCGGAAAAGTCAGCCACAAAGCCCGGACCCCACATTAGAGACGGTTGCACGATAGGGAAATTAGCATAGAGAGGGTAAACAAGGCGCCTGGCATTGCAGAATGAATCCCAGGCAAAGGTGGGCAAGAATTCTCTAGAACTTGTTGCTGGCTAAACCCCTATAGCTCATTAGCGGTCTCTCCGAGCAGAAAGGAGCAATCTCCAATCTTCACTCAGACACCGAGAAAAGTGCCCTGCTCAGGAGAGACGCATCCGCCAAGTGAATTAGTCCCACTGTGTGCTGGACCCACCAGCCTTTCACCATCTTCTCTCTTCCTGGAATGACCTCCTTCCTGCCCTTTCTACTTCATGCTTCACATATTCAAGACCCAGCCCAAACATTCCTCTTCTGAAGGCTATTCTGAATCCTTGGGGAGAGGAAGACCTTCTCAAGTCCTTTGTTCATTTCTCCATGCAATTCACACCCTATAGGAGTTGGCTTCCTGGCCTGCCTCCGCTCCTAAATTACCACCTCCCAGAGGGCACCAGCCCTGTCTCCTTTATTCCTAGATCCCTGGAGTGTGGAACAAAGAACCCCCACCCCAGCACTGGTTTTTGCATGACAGCAGATAAATCACCTAATTATGTGACAGGCTATTGTTTTATGTCTTGGGCCAAGCCAGTGGAGTTACAATTATTTTCTGAGCGCTAACAGGAGTCAGCTGTTTTAAACCAACGCCCAATTATCAGCCACTAGTTTTCCAGACAACCGAGCAGCAGATAGGATGCTGTGAAAAGCGCAGAAGAGTCGAGTGTCTTGTGTTTAAATCTCAGCTCCACCAGTTATATACAAGGGAGTGGGAGCAAATTACTTCAGCTCCCTTAGCCTCGGTTTCTCATCTGTAAAATGGGCACGGTTACCCCACTTCATAGGATGGTGGGGAAGATCAAGGGGGTAGTGAGTGTGAATGAGCCAGGAAGTGTTTGGAATGCACTTCTGTGAATGAACCTGCCTCCCTGGCTCCTGTTTGCCCCCTTAATGGGGGGGGGGGGGGCAAATCCCAGGCAAATCCACTGGAGCTAGAGTGTTAGAAGAGAGCATTCTGGAGCAGGAACTCCCTCTCAAGGGACTCTGGGAGGCATGCGGAGGTCAAGCACTGGGTCTTGGAGAAAAGAAAACAGAAGAAACAAACTAAACTAAAACGTGCATTTTAAATATAAAAGGAAGCCAGATTCTTATTTTTAATATTTAAGACAATAAATGTGTTCATTATGTGAGCAGATTTCAATAAATTAGAGCTGAGATGGTAGAGGCAAAAAGGGGAAAGGTGAGGTTTCTTTTTAGTTCTGATTACGAGCTCAGCACAATGCCAGGCATTTCCACATACATTTCGTCCCTCAACCTTCATGATGCCCTCATTTTAAAAAATATTTATTTTGAGAGAGGGAGAAAAAGCAGGGGAGGGGCAGAGAGAGAGGGAGAGAGAGAATCCCAAGCAGGCTCTGTGCTGTCAGCACAGACCCCCACGCAGGGCTCAGTCCTATAAACCGTGAGATCATGAGCTGAGCCCAAGTCAAGAGTTGGACATTTAACCAACTGAGTCACCCAGGTGCCCCGTGATGCCCCCGTTTTAACAAATGAGAGTCAGAGTGAGTGTGGTCGAGTGGCACGCGGTCACACAGGCTTCATGGTGGAACCATCACCACCATTTACAACATTGTTTCACCTCTAAAGTCTGGGATTTTGGGGCACCTGGGTGGCTCAGTCGGTTGAGCGTCTGACTTCAGCTCAGGTTATGATCTCACAGACCATAGGTTCAAGCCCCACATCAGGCTGGAGCCTGGAGCCTGTTTCAGATTCTGTGTTTCTCTCTCTCTGCCCCTCCCCTGCTCACTCTGTCTCTTTCTCTCTCAAATAAAATAAAGACATAAAAAATTTTTAAAAAATAAAATAAAGTCTGGGATTTTTCCACTTGGGGTTTTTAGAACGGAAAGACTCCAAAGCGGTCAGCAAGTCAGCGGAGATGTCCTCACGGGGAAAAGGCCAAGAATGCCGGTGTCAGACCCCTCTGAGTCAGGGGTTGGGCTTCATGTTCTGCCTTTTTACAGTCTGGACCAGTCAACTTATTAGGAATAAGAGTACTTTTTTTTTTTTTTAATAGCGTCAGCCATCTCCCACACGTGCGTCACCAAAGATGACAAGATCAATTATGATGACTTAACCCAAACCCTCCCTACCCCCTCCCCCAGCTGGAAAAACAACTTCAAAAAGTCTGCACACTGATGAGAATGAGCCGGAAGTTCTAACACTGAGGCAGAAAGCAAACACACTTTTCCACTGCAGGGCCTGTCTGAGGGGGTAAACCAGAAACCCAGAAAGCTGGTGTCAGTGCAAGTCTCTGACTGATGGATCCATCTTCCTTCTTCCCTTGCAGATGTCACAGTGGATCCTTTGCCTCCAGGACGCATTAAGGTGAGAATAAGAGCCCTCGTTGGCTGGAACTAGCCTAGAGGAGTGTACGGCAGCCATGGATATGGAGTATGAGCTACTCAATGAGAGCCGCACTTGGCTTTCCCCTCCCTTTGACCTCAATGGCTCTGTGGTGGCGGCCAACGGCTCAAACCAGACAGAGCCATACTATGACCTGACCAGCAATGCAGTCCTCACGTTCATATACTTTGTGGTCTGCATCGTCGGGCTGTGTGGCAACACGCTGGTCATTTACGTCATCCTCCGCTATGCCAAGATGAAGACCATCACCAACATCTACATCCTCAACCTGGCCATCGCGGATGAGCTCTTCATGCTGGGCCTGCCCTTCCTGGCCATGCAGGTGGCTCTGGTCCACTGGCCCTTTGGCAAGGCCATCTGCCGGGTGGTCATGACCGTGGATGGCATCAATCAGTTCACCAGCATTTTCTGCTTGACGGTCATGAGCATCGACCGATACCTGGCCGTGGTCCACCCCATCAAGTCGGCCAAGTGGAGGAGGCCCCGCACGGCCAAGATGGTCAATGTGGCTGTGTGGGGGGTCTCTCTGCTGGTCATCTTGCCTATCATGATCTACGCTGGGCTTCGGAGCAACCAGTGGGGAAGAAGCAGCTGTACCATCAACTGGCCGGGTGAATCCGGGGCGTGGTACACAGGGTTCATTATCTACGCCTTCATCTTGGGCTTCCTGGTGCCCCTCACCATCATCTGTCTTTGCTACCTGTTCATTATCATCAAGGTGAAGTCCTCTGGGATCCGCGTGGGCTCCTCCAAGAGGAAAAAGTCTGAGAAGAAGGTCACCCGGATGGTGTCCATAGTGGTGGCCGTCTTCATCTTCTGCTGGCTCCCCTTCTACATCTTCAATGTCTCCTCCGTGTCCGTGGCCATCAGTCCCACCCCAGCACTTAAAGGCATGTTTGACTTTGTGGTGGTCCTCACCTATGCGAACAGCTGCGCCAACCCGATCCTGTACGCCTTCTTGTCTGACAACTTCAAGAAGAGCTTCCAGAACGTCCTCTGCTTGGTCAAGGTGAGCGGCACAGATGACGGGGAACGGAGTGACAGTAAGCAGGACAAATCCCGGCTGAATGAGACCACAGAGACCCAGAGAACCCTCCTCAATGGGGATCTCCAGACCAGTATCTGAACTGCCTGAAAAATAAAAAAAAAATAATAAAACGCCAAGCTCTGCCAAAGTGGCGATGCGCTCCCTGCCCCCACGCCTCTCTTCTTCCTCTTGCCCGTCACACCTGGCTTCTTAGAATAGGGAATTGCTCAGCATGAGTCCAATCAGAGAATACTGTTTGAGTCTGCTTGTCTGAGTGAATGATAACGTATTAAATTGATTACCTCCCCCTTAAAGTGAACATTGAAATGCAGGCAGACAATTCCAAGTCCGGAGAAGAAGAGATCATACCTCTCTAGGTGATCTGTAGAAATGGTGAAACTCAACAAAAATCGGAAGTACGTCTGCGTGTTTAAAACCTAATATGTAATCTTGTGGTCTTAACATTTATACGTATCTATCCTATTCCTCTCTAAGTCCCTGTACAGTCATTACCTATGTTTCCTGTGGTCAAGTACATGAGTAGCAAGTTGAAGAGTGCATAGTAGAGGCAGACATTCATTACGATACGGGGCCCGTGGACACGGGCTCGCCATGAAGCCAATAAAGATTAAGCGTCAGGGATCTCTCCTGTTTGGGCACTATTGTCACATGACCAAATGTTTCTGTAAAAAATTGTAAAAGGAAGGTATTTTTGTAATTCTTTTTCTTCAAGAGGTCTCCTTAAAGCTTCCAGCCTCTCCAACCCACCTCTGCTCCCTGGGGATTTGCTGTCTTAATTTCGGGCAAGTTACATCACAGTAAGAAAGCAAGAGGAGCTATTTGAGGACCCAGATGATAAATTCATGTGTTTTCTCTTCTTAGAGATCATCAAAGAATTATTCATTTACCCAAAAGGCCTCAAATGGTTGGGGTCATCGATTATTGTATTTATCAAGACAAAGACTGCTTTGTTACAGGATTGCCTTTTTTTCTTCTTAATTTGCTTTGGTCTTTCTTAGGGAGCCATGGAAGGGGAGGGTGGAGAAAATCAACACTATAGGCAAAACGTTGACTGTAATTCTTGGGAGAAAACCATTTTATTTTCCCCACCATGAACATAAATGAATAAGAATAAAGCAAGATTATACCTTTATGAGAAACCATGAAATTTGTCTTTGAAAAATGCCAGACATGGCTTCCTCATGAAAGAAAATGGAAATATAATTTAACGACTCCTTGATTTTTTTTAAGGAGTTGATACAAAGCTAAGCACTAAGAAGATCACAGAACACACTAAAGACCCAAGGATGCTATTCCTAAAACAGACACGCGCCAGCCAACCAAAATGTAGCACGTAGGGGGTGCCTGGGTAGGAGTGCTGGGGGTAAGCCTGTACCACCTTCCTCGCCCGCCGTATACAAATTGAACATCGACCTTTAACGCCACGGCCCCTGTGCCTGAAACGGTAAACGGGCCCGCATACAAGCGGTGAGAAAAGAGAGGATGCCCATTTCACTGAGCAAAATTTCCAGGGTATGAAGACATAGAACACGTGGGTGTTTGTAAGGATGCCACCGTCTCTGGGCTTCTGTGAAGGCCTCACTCCCTGAGTGTCTCACATGTGGATTTCACCATATTTAAAAATGAGCCTTTCTCTTCTGGCTCCCTAAGCAAGGCCCGTTTGACAGAGTGACTAAGAACCCCACCACCTGTGGGGTGTCGCTGTTAATGTGCCTTCATTCTGCATCTTTTATTCATGCCACCTCATTCCCGAAAGCACTCCCTGTGGCCTAGAAAAATGTGTTCAGTAATATTACGATAGATAAGTAAATCCACGCCAAAACTAAAAGAGGCACAATTCTAAGACGAGACTGTAGGAAAAGCGGTGACTCAAAAGTGCGCGCAGGAAAACCGCACACTGTTACCTAAGGAAAGATCGGCACTAAGTTCTGCTCAGGACTCCCTAGAAGCCAGAACTAATAGAAGGCGACTCTTCCTCCTCTTCCTCCTCCTCCTCCGCCGTAAAAATAAGCAAAGATTTGGAAGGAAATACTTTAGATATGGCTTTACCAATACGAATAATATGAGCTGTTCCAGGGTCTTTGGATAAATGCTGATTTTTTTTTACTTAGGGAAGTGATTCCAAGGGACCAAGGCTGGTGGAAGTAATTTCAGGGAAGGCAGACTAAGCCTGTAGCACTCAGGCCCCTGCAATCGGACGCTGCCTCCAAGGGGGCAGTCTTGAAACGAATGCATATCCATGTATACAGCCGGTGCTCGTCAGCAGGAGAACCATGCTAAGACTGAAGCCATAATTCTGTCCAAACAAGCAGGCAGGGTGCCACTCTGTGAAAAGGAAGTCTCCATTTTTTTGAAATCTCTCTTTCAAGGATAACTTGCTCTCTGGTGGTTTTCTTTCTTCCAAAAGAGGGAATCAATAACCGGTTTAATTTAAATGTGAACATGATTTTAATTCCAAAAATGCAAGCTTAGTCTCAGCTCAGCATTTAATTAGGAAGGTAAATCTGCTGGATGCTGGGAGGGAACACAAAGTGAGGCGCTCCATTGATGTTCGGGCCTCTGATCATTTGGATTATGCAAGCTACTGTTTAACCAACCCATTCGCATGGGTAGTTAAGAGCTGGCTAAACCCAAGCAGACCTGGTGAGAGAAACGTATCAGGACAGGTAATATGACACGGTGGCCTGTGTTGGATGAGGTTAACTTGTGTTTCAGGAACACAGAGTCGAGGAATATCGAATGTAGAGTTTAAACTTTGGTGGATTTCGTGCCATAGCTTGGGACAGTCTAGGCGGACAAAGAGGTGGAAGGACACTGCATCTCCTTCCTCTGTTTTTGGAAGAAGGGGGAAGAAGAAGAGGAAGGGGGAGGAGGAGGGGCACAGGGACTGGGAGGGGGATGGGGAGGAGGAGGAGAAGGAAGGAAGGAGAAGGAGGAGGGAGGAGAGGGAGAGGGGCATGGGAAAGGGAGGAGGAGGGGGAAGGAGGAGAAGAAATCATGACTTTTTTTTTTTTTTTGAGAGAGACAGAGAGACAGAGTGAGCAGGGGAGGGTCAGAGAGAGAGGGAGACACAGAATCCAAAGCAGGCTCCAGGCTCTGAGCTAGCTGTCAGCATAGAGCCCAACACAGGGCTCGAACCCACGCACCGTGAGAGATCATGACCTGAGCCGAAGCCGGATGCTCAACCGACTGAGCCCCCAGGCGCCCTGAAATCATGGCTCATTAGTTGTAACTGCTAGGAAGTCCTGAGGGGAACTTGTAGCCAACCTTTCCTTAATAGCATGGGATTTTACTGCACGCAGTTTTGGGTCACAGCTTTTCCCTTTCCTATGGTCTCATCTTCAAACTGTACCGCTTTTTCATTTTTGCATGGATTTATTTATCTATCACAAAGGGCATGCGGGAAGAACATGTGGGCTGGTGGGCGGGACCCCCAGAGCTGGCCGTAAACTGGAGTCTATTTGCTTAGCAGCCCCAGAGAGGGGCACCGTGCTGGGAAAGCAGACCGAGCGGTCACCCGGTCACCGAGGGAGGTAGGAAGGAAATGACTCTCCAGATACGTGTTACTAATTGGCTCCAAACGTTGACTGTTCCGTCAAGACAGCAAAGTGACGATGGGAGGCAGAGGCGAACTTTGGTCTCATTGAAGGGAGATGAAGACAGAATCATCAAAAGGCTCCACAGACGGGTGGGAAGGTCTGATTAGTGTTTCTGGAAGGTGTGTTGTCATAAAAATCACCACGGGCAGCGAGGAAGCCACGCGTTTGAGCTCTGTAAGTAACAACTTCTAATTAGCCACCTGGCTAATCCCCATTTTTGCCAGATTCAGAAACACCACATTTCCTATCACAGGTCCCGTCAGAGCAAACCTTCACCTAAGTGTTGTCCTGCTCCTGACACGGGAATTTCTCGGAACATTCCCATAGGCGGCGTCTCAAATTCTTTTTCCAGCAGCTCATCTGGAAAAGAGACACCAGGGACCATATTCCACTTATGGCTAAAGAGCTCCTGGGGGTCTGTTACCCAAGTCACAGACGGTCAGGGTTGGAAGTAGCCACTCAAGGGTAAGGGTTCACACCACTGGCCCCTGATGCCCATCCTGCTTCTGTGAACTTGGCAGTGACCGGACGTGGGCTGACCACCTCCCTTATCCCCTTTTGAGGCTGTGTGCACCGGGGCATGCTACAAACACAGTTCAAGAGGAACCGAGACAACCACGCTGACTGCAGCACAATCCACTCTCCGGAGGCTAAAAGTGGATATAACATTAAATGAAACGCCGTGGCTTGCGCACTGGGTTCAGGGGACAGACACTGTCAGCGTGAGAATCAATCACAAGGACCCCGTCTCAGGCGGGCAGAGAGGACATCTATATGGAGATGGGAAGATGCCTTTAGCTTTCCATCCTCTTCTTTCCTGGCATTTCTGAAGGGACAGAGGAGGAGAGAAGAAGATCTCTTTGCCCGGAAACTGGGGTCTGATGAAAGGAAGTGGCTCACTTCTGCCCCTGCGCCTGTGAGGACTGGCCACACATGCAATCGCCCTGTCCCAGTAGGAGAGCCGGTGAAGGACCATGATGAAGGCCTACTCCGGAAGAGATCAGAAATGGCATCCCACGGCCTCTCCCACTCCGTCCTTCAGGGACCGGGACCTCCAACTGCTCAAGCAATAGACCAGGTCCCTTTGCAGGGCAGTCACCAAAGAAGGAAAGGTGGAACCAAAATCAGACCGCCTCAGCCCTGCGCACAGAAGGAGACACGGTCAACCCAGGTCCTGACAAAGATGCAATCGCAAGATGGCCCAACAGGGGGGCCCTGAGGGAAACTGCTAGTCTCAAAAGAGGGAGACCCACAGTCAGCTCTACCGGACTGCCTGATGAGGTACCTTGTCAACCCACCACTACGGAACCTCAAAGGAGCAGCAGTGCCACTCCTGGGCCGTGCTCCCCCTTTCTCACCGAGGGCTGGGCACCCGTTCCCGTGCCCAGGCGAGGGAGTGTGGCCATCACTGCGAGAGCAGACATCTTTCCCTCATGGGGTATTATTTATTTTTTAAATGTTTATTTATTTTTGAGAGAGACAGAGACAGAGCATGAGCAGGGGAGGGTCAGAGAGAGAGGGAGACACAGAATCAGAAGACAGGTTCCAGGCTCTGAGCTGTCAGCACAGAGCCCGATGCGGGGCTCGAACCCACGAACTGTGAGATCATGACCTGAGCCGAAGTCAAACGCTTAATGGACTGAGGCCCCCAGCTGCCCCCTCATGGATGTTATTTTAAACAAAAAACCCAGTGTGTCTCGCACATCAACACCCTACTTCTCAGCACAAAGGGCCGAGCCTGAGGCTCACTACGCTCTGTGCACTCGGACACACGCACCCGTGATGCAGTGCACACGGCCACACAACGGGGGCACACGTGTGGCTCACACGTGAAGGAGACACGCACATGCACGTGAGGCACACCGTGGCACACGCACGCATGCTCACACCCAGTTCACCTTCTGGATCTTTCGGGCAAGACTTCCGATGCAGAGATTCTCCAACGCCTTCAAGGGAGGGAGAGAACTGTAATTTGACTAACTCATTGGAAGTCTACGGACATTCACTCATTATTTTATGGGGCCAGGGGGGCGTGGAGGATAAGCTAACGACTCTGTGCCACGTCATAGAGTGCACGCCTGGCCCCAGTTTGCGGTCCCTGCAAATAACTGGTCACCTCAATTTCAAAAACAGTAGAGGAGTTGGGAAAACCCCATCCCTGCTGGGTAAGCAACGTAAAGCATGTCCTGCTAACAGCAATATTCTTGCATAAGAAAAAACATGCAATCTCTTTGCAGAGAAATCATTCAAGATATTTTCAAATGGGTCCTCATGGAGGACAGCATTCTAACACGCATTTCTTTCTCCCGTGCTGAGCTTTTCCTCTCGCTGAGGGGTAACCACCATACAACATTGTACTGGTTCCGGTCTGATATTTGCATATGTGAAATGATCACCTCGGGAGTCTACTTAGTATCCATCATAATATGTAGTTACAGAATTGTGGGTGTGGGATGAGAACTTTCAAAATTCACTCTCAGCCGCTTTCAGATAAGTAATACAGCATTATTAACTGTAGTGGCCATGCTGTCCGTTACAGCCCCTTGACTTATTTATAATGGAAGTTTGTATCATTTTATTTTTTTAACATTTATTCATTTTTGAGAGAGAATGAGCGGGAGAGAGGCAGAGAGAGGGAGACACAGAATCCCAAGCAGGCTCCAGGCTCAGCGGTCAAGCAAAAAGCCCGATGTGGGACCCGAATTTACGGACCACGAGATCATGACCTGAGCCAAAGTCAGACGCTCAGCCAACTGAGCCCCCCAGGTGCCCCAGAAATTTGTATCTTTTGAACCCCTTCATCCATTTCCCCCAAACCCCATCTTCTGCCTCTGGCAACCTCCAGTCTGTTGTGTTATCCATGAGTTTGTTTTTGTGTTTTTTGTCTCATGTTTATTTTTTTGTGTGCATGGATTTTTTTTGGTTTCCAATTCCACATATAAGTGAAATCACATAATATTTATTTTCCTCTGACTATGTCACTTAGCCTAATCCCCTCAAGGCCCATCCATGTT
>PJEM01010107.1:12500-65441 GCA_004023845.1 Helogale parvula | reverse complement strand
ATGGTCGGATTAACCCATACATGAGCTCTCCCTGCCACATTGAGATGATCCTCACTGAAAAAGAGCAGATTGTTCCGAAACCAGAAGAGGAAGTTGCACAGAAGAAAAAGATATCCCAGAAGAAACTGAAGAAACAAAAACTTATGGCCCGGGAGTAAATTCTGCATAAAATACATGCAAATAAAAGTAAAAACAGAAAAAAAAAATAGGGAAGATGGGATCTTTATGTTTCGCATACATATTTATCACAATAAAGAAATTAAAACATACTGTACCAACATTAACTAAAAGAAAACTGAGGCATCTACATTAATATCAGAAAAAAAGTAGAGTTCTGAACACGGAAGATTATCAAGAATGAAAATAAGCATCAATTAGCAATATAGGGGTTACATCTGCAGGAGGGCATAGCAATTCTAAACAGCCATGTGCATAACAACAGAACCTTAAAATATATTAAACAAAAACTGTTAGAACTGGAAGGTAAAATAACCAAACCCACAGTGTTAGGCTAGAACATTTAACACCGATCTTTCAGAAACTGTCTGAATAAGAATGCGGAAAATTAGTGTATACATAGAAAACCTAAGCAACACTATCAAACAAGATAATCCGATTGATATATTCAAAGGACTTCTCCCAGAAATAGCATTATTTTCGAGAACATATTTAACACTATTTTATGGACACTTAAAGCCGTATGCTGAGACAGACCATATTAAAAAAATGTTAAAAAAAATCATGAGATATTTTCTGAAAATACTGGAATCAAACTAAAAATCTATACCAGATATCTGAAAAATCCTAAAAATATTTGAGAATTTAACAACACACCCCCAAAGAACCATTGGGTCAAAATGGAAGTGAAGAGGGAAATTGAAAGAGGAAAAAAAAAATGTTAAGCTAGATGGAAATAAAAACACAAACTATCAACATTGGTTGATGCAGCTTCTTTAGTGCTTATATGTAAGTTTATAGTATAGCACAAATGCTTAGATAAGACAGACAATGACCTAAAATTAGTGATCTGAACTTTTAAAAAACCGGCAAAAAGAAGAAATTTAACAGAAAGCAAAGGTGATTTAAGATTTGAAAATCAGGGTGCCTGGGTGGCTCAGTCTGTTAAGCGGCCGGCTTTGGCTCAGATCATGATCTCACAGTTCATGGGTTCGATCCCCACTTCGGGCTCTGTGCTGACAGCTAGCTCAGAGTCTAGAGGCTGCTTCGAATTCTGTATCTCCCTCTCTCTCTGACCCTCCCCTGCTCACACTGTCTGCCTCTCTCTCAAAAATAAAACATTTAAAAAATATTTGAAAATCAATTTTTGTAATCATTTTAACAGATAATAATATCATCTCAAAAATACAAAAATAATTTGAGAAAACTGAACGATAAAAACTGCAAATTTTTAATAGAGGGGAGTCTACATTTAACATAATAATGGTAAAGATGGAATGCTTTCTCAGTAAGATGGGACACAAGATTATAATGCCTTCCCTCACTGCATGGATTCAATATCACACTAGAATTCTTAATGCAATAAGGCAAGATAAATAAAAGGCATTCAGATTGGACATGGAAAAACTAAATCTATCTGTATTAACAGAAAGCATGACTATCAGAGAAGCCCAATCTTTTGGTTGACATAATTATATCATGACTCTAGTGAACATGGAGATTTGAACTATCACAGATTTCCAAGAAATATTACAGTAGTGATATTTCACCTTTATTGAAAAGTTGGATAACAAGCATCTATTTTCTGGTTCTGAAAAACAAATGTTATATATAAACTATGAAATCCACAATCTTCAGAATCTGAAGTGAGGAATAGAATAAAACAAGAAGATCCTTGAAAGAACGAATGATAAAGAAAACTCTTATTAGGAGCTTTGATTTATCCCTTCCTTCCTGAGCGATCCCAACCACAAAGTCACGAACACTTGAGACTGTGTCAAGTCCAGGTCAGACTTTTATAAACTGAGTATTTTCAGTTATTAGGAATTTGCCTGACACTTTTGTGCCTTGAGTCATCTTGCAGAGATTTGATTTAAGATATAATGAACAAAGTGGCTGTATGTTGTCAGCACTTGAAAGCTGATATATAAGGGTGACTTTTCTTATATATCCATTTAAAAGGCATATTTGCTGGAGAACTGTAAAAATAGAATCATGTCACTTTTGTCTGCTTAGATTTGATCTTATTACAACCAGGAGAAGCAGATATATTCTTTATAAAGCATGTGGCAAAGTGCTGCTAAATCTTTAGATTTGAGATTTCACAAGTGATAATAATCAATGCATAAGGCAGCTTAATGGATTAGTTTTTATTAACAGTGAAATATACCTAATTCAGAAGCACATACACAGAATCAAGAATATATAATTGATCATTTAGTCATTGTCCTTTGGTTAGACTGCATTTGTTTACATCTATAACTCAAAACATGCTCACATAATACACATTCTACCTTAAAGGTACCCACATTGAAACACTTGTAATGAGTTTTTCTGACTTCTTCCACTAGTAGTGCCCTTCTCCCTCATCCTCCATGCTTGCTGTCCTCTAGCCATGATGCTGCCTCATACCCTTCCTTCATAACCTTTCTCCCATCTGTACTTGCTATGGCTTAAATAAAAAGTTGTTTCTTCAAAGAGGCATTTCCTAATGTTCTGGTTTGAATTATGTAACTCTCCTCCAGTTATTCCTCCTTATCATAGTTGGCCTTTATGTGTTTATCAGTCTATTATTAAGCACCAGTATCGCTTTGTAGACAGTGAATTCTGTTTTGATATGTGTGTGTGTTTGTGTATGTGTGGTCTAGCAGAATTGCTGGCACATAAAAGATGCTATCCTCAACACCTGCTTCTTGCCTAATCTTCCTTATTTTAGGAAAGAGAATCAGGCCAAAAGATGTGCCTCCTCCCTTTCTTGCTCACCTCTTAGCCAAACTATCAGCAGTTCCTGAAAGCTCTACTTCAAAATATGCACTATAAATTATTCATCTGAGTCCTTTTGACTTCCGTTTCCACCAGCATGCTAATCGAACCCTCTATGCTCTACTGCCTAGGTTACTGCAACAACCCTCTACATAGATGATCTGCTTCTTTCTGGCTCCCAGTCTCTAGAAACTTTTTTCCAGGAACAAGAGTGAATCTCTAAAAATACAAATGTGATCATGTTGCTCCTTTCCTCCACGCTCTCCAGTGTCCTCCCAGCACACTTAGAACAAACCTGACGTCTTTCCAAAAGTTAATAAATCTCTTAGAAACCTGCTTCTTAACCTTGTTCATCCCTTTCAATTCTTGCTTCTGTACTCCCTAACATGCTGTGTGAGGCACCAGGGCTCATGCTCACTGGGTTTTGCTTAATGGAACATCATCAGAGAAGTCGTGCTTGTCTATCCTTTCCAAAGAGTTCCACAATATTTTTCCCCAGGCTTATCAAGATATTATGGACATATATGTAATTTTAAGGTATACAATATGATGATTTGATTTTCTATAATCATTTTCTATCTGCAGATTGCTTTTTCTTTTTGCTTTATGCAACTTCTTATTCTCTGTCATTTATTTATTACTTTGCCTTTGTCTTTTCACTAGAATATAAACCTTTAATAGTATAGATTTTGTTGTTTTGTTTTGTTTTAATGCATCTAATTTCTAAGCCACAGTTAGATTTCCTGTGAGTACTATTGAATGAATAAGTAAATGTTTAACAAATAGCCCTTTAAAATATAAATGATTAAATGAAAGAAATAATGCTTGGATGATTAAATCAAAACTGGCAAGTTGAGCTACAAGCATTCTGCTTGGCAGGTAATTAGCTATACCCAGGGAAGAGCAAACTTTCAGGCTGAATGTTGCAATGCATTAGATATGCATCTACGCATCAAGTTTTATTCTTATGTGCATAATATTTGTTATATTGGTCCATATGCTTTTTAATGATATCACTTATCTGCTTGATTAAGAAGGATCCTGAATTTTTATAGGCCATCAAATCCTCTCTCATATCTTTTGGCAAGCATTCAAGATTTTCCATGATCTTAACTGTAATCTCTCATATCTCGTTTGAATAATTCAAAATGTTAAGTATAATGCCAACACCAAGCACCCACATCTTGGTTTCCAAACCATTCTCCTCTAAAAGAAATGAGCTTTTTTGGAAATGACTAATAGAGCTTGGACTATTATGGGACTATATATGTTGAGCATCTTGTAACATCAGAAAACAAGAAAGTGTTCAATAAAAGTCACCATAATAATAAGAATTTGTCAAAGCCGGCACAGGAACCAACTAAAACTCTGCCAAATATTGTTTTGGGACAATATTGTTTTTTGCAGCAAAACAAATTAAGTGGGATAGATTATAACCCAAACTATAAAATAAATATCCCTGAGTCCATACTGATAGAAATAAATGTTTGAATACATAAATCAGTGGGGATTAAAAGAGGCAACTCTCCTGTACAGAAGAATTCTAAAACATTTACATATTTCCTCTACCCTCAAGGAGGTAGAGCAAATTCCCTACTCCTTAAGTGTAGACTATGCATAGGAAATTATTTTCAAAGAATACAGGGTCAAAACAGGGAACAAAAGTTCCTGACAAACACTGCCTCCACCAGATGGTGAAGGTCAACATCAACAGAGATGTTATGTTGTAAGCATATACCCTTAATGTAATATTAAATGACAAGAACACTTTACCTCTGTGTTCTTCTTTCCCCAAACCCATAACCAGTGTCTAGTCAGAAGGGAAACATAAGACAGAGAAAAACTGCCTGCAAAATATCTGATTGGTACTGCTTGAAAATTGTCAAGGTTATCAAAAACAAAGTCTGAGGAAAGGCTGTGCTACAAAGTAGGCCAGAGTCATGATGACTAATTGAAATATAGTATTCTTCTAGATGAGACTCTGGAACAGAAAAACTAAAGAAATATAAATAAAATGTGGACTTTGGTTAATAAGAATGAATCAATATTTGTAGTTGTGACAAATGTACCATCTTAATAATATATTAATAAAAAGAGAAAATGGATGTGGGTATAATGGAAATATACTGTATTCACAACTTTTCTGTAAATCAGGAAGAAAAAGAATTATTTAAAAACTTTATTCTAGGCGTGTCTGAATGGCTTATTATGATAACCCTCCTACTTCTCTTAATTTTGGCTCAGGTCATGATCTCAAAGTTCGTGGGATAGAACTCCATGTTGGGCTCTGGGCTGATAGTGTGGAATCTGGAATTATCTCTCTCCCTCTCTCTCTGCCCCTCCCCCACTCCAGCTCTCTCTCAAAGTAAATAAAATTAAGCTAAAAAATTTATTCTGAGCCTATAGCTCATGCCTAATAAAAACTTAGAAGGAATTTGGGGATAGATATAGACCCAGAATTCATCATTTTACCTAAAAACTTCCCCAGCTACCTGGAAATTTTTAATATATCACTTTTAAGCATTTCTACTTAATGTAGACATTTATTTTCACTTATATTTGCCCATATCAAATCCAAGGACGTTCCCTAATGAAAGAATAGTAGATAACAATCTTGTAAATGTTATGTGAAGCTTGAAAGCTCAGAAAATTAATCTTTGAATAGCTCAGACGAGAGAATATACCTAAAGTGTATTGTCTTGGTGGTATCTATGTGTGGAATATTTGCAAATCACATATTCTTTCTCCTGCCATATTTTTACTCACATAGTAATTTTTTATAAAGATCTATTAATGTTTATATTACTTTTGTGAAAAGTGAAATAAAATGTCGCTTACATCAAGCAGTTTTTTTTAATAGTTTATTGTCATATTGGTTTCCATACAACACCCACTACTCTTCCCTATAATGCCCTTCTCCATCACCACCACCTCTTTTCTCCCTTCCCCTTCAACCCTCAGTTCATTTTCAGCATTCAATAGTCTCTCAAGTTTTGCGTCCCTCTCTCTCCCCAACTCTCTTTCCCTCTTCCCCTCCCCCTGGTCCTCCGTTAGGTTTCTCTTGTTCTCCTGTTAGACCTATGAGTGCAAACATATGGTATCTGTCCTTCTCTGCCTCTTGTTTCTCTTAGCATGACACCCTCAAGGTCCATCCACTTTCCTACAAATGGCCAGATTTCATTCTTTCTCATGGCCATGTAGTACTCCATTGTGTATATATACCACATCTTCTTGGTCCACTCATCAGGTGATGGACATTTAGGCTTTTTCCATGATTTAGCTATTGTTGACATTGCTGCCATGAACATTGAGGTACATGTGCTCCTATGCATCAGCACTTCTGTGTCCCTTGGGTAAATCCCTAGTTTTGAAATGGAGCTGGGAAACCATTAAGGAGGGGGGCCTTATCTTTACCTGGTAGAACCATAGATGTTTAAACCTGGTTGAACAGCAAATATTTCAAGGACTCTGCACAAACATCCACAGTTTGCTACAGTAACAGATTTTTGCTCAGTGACCAATTGTGTTTGGCCCAAATTAGTTTTCTGCCACCAACACAATATATACATATATATATTGTATGTGTATATACAATATAACATAATGTATATATTGGAAACAATATATACAAACATTCTCTTTTCTCTTAAACTTTTATTCCTCTAGTGGGATACAATTTGAGTTGCACCCCAAATTTGTGCTTCTCAAATTGCACTTCTGATACCCCAAATAAATGCTTTTATTTTATTTCAGTTCTGCCTCTTTTCTCCAGGGTGATTGCCAAGTAGAAAAATTTAATATCCTAGATAGTTTGGGGGGGGTGATTATTTTTCAAACTATGCATATCATAGAAACTTGTTTTGTTTATAAAGTTCAATATCTTTCCTGCTGCTCTGTCATTTCTGTCACGGGCATGGGCTCCCAAAAAAATAATTTTGCCCTTCACAGCTTTGTATCATCTGTCTGTTTTATTTTGACAGTGGAGATCTAACTACAATATAGCATTGGACCAAGGAAACATCTCATTCGCTTTTATTTCTTCTTTAGAGATTTGCTTTGTTTCTTGTATTGGCAGTAGAGGAGAGTTCCTGCAAGATGATATTGAATCAAACTCGAAGCCAACCGGTTTGGGTCATTAGCTCATGTGCCAACCAGCAGCTTCCCATTTGGCCTGAAACCAAAGACATTTTCTAAAACCCCTCGTGCCAAATATCTTTAATAATTTATTCTCCTCCTCCTGATTAGTATTGCTGTTGCCACTTCAGAGATGCCACTTTGATAAGTCTTCAGTTTCATGTTATACCCTAAAAAAGTTTGGCATCCCAGAGGAATGATTAATAATAATAAGTATAAGTAAATTCCAGAAGTATTATCTCTACAAGTTTTTGCAGTTAAAAATGTTAATGAGATTTACATCATCTAGAGCCTAGAATTTGATTTAAATGCAGGCTTTTTATTATTGATATTTATATTCCTAAAACTATTGAAGACAATAAAAAACAAAGTTTTAAATAATAATTACAAAACTCAGATGAATATGTGTAATTTCTTAAATGATTTCTTAAATAGATTTATGCATTTATTTTCATCAGGAGACAGACCAATGTGAAAATGCAAGTCCATTAATTTTTAAGATGGAGAAGTTTATTTTTCTTTCCTATGTCAATTTCTTAATATGAAATGAGTGACAATTGGCATAATAATGTACAAAACTTGGCAGACAATATATGAATCTGTTTGGCAACGTACCAAATTACATCTAAACCCCTGTGCCAGAATGTTAATGCTTTTGTGCTTGTCGTGGTCTCTTTTAATTTGTCATAATGGCAGAAACAAATCTGTTAGCCTGTAACGGTTCTTTACTATGTAGCAAACAGTAACAATCCAACTTTGTCCTTCCACCTGTTTTCTTCATCCTGGTCAGTTTCATTGTTTCTGCAATGTTATCTTATAAGGTTTTTCTGTACAGGAACCCATACATCACAGGATCCCTTTTAATGTAACCAAAATTCTCAATATTCATTTCATTCTAGTCATCAATAGCTTGTCCCCTGGATTACAAGTGACTTGTGCAGTTCAAAGACCTTCATTGTACAAAAAATTCTCCACTGATTAAATGCCATTCAGTGACTTTGCTTGTATTGTTAGAAACTCTATTAATCAGTTGAATGGTCATAGTGACAGTGGTGGTACACTTGTACTTAATTTTTATATTTTTATACATGAGCAATAATTAAAGCATATGGCACATATTTCCCCTAAAAGATTAAATTATTTAGTTATCTTTTCAGTCATTCATCACCAGTAGTACCTAAGTTTCTGTAATGCCTTAGGGCTGACGGTTTCTGATGACATTTTAGTCATTTGGTCCTCACAGAGATTTTATAGTGAGGTAGTAGTAACTGGGCTCAAGCTGCCTTAATTTCACTCTTTTCACTACATGTTGCCTCTTTTCAGGAAAAGTCTTTGAAATGTGTGACATACATCATTTTCATATCTAGTTAATGTCTGGAGGATTTGTGGATGACTGAAATAAGTTGTCAGAAGACGTCTTATATACTTGTCCTGCATAATATGTGACACCAGGGCCATTATGACTGTCTCAACCCAGCTATCATTCTACTAGGTTGATGCCACAGGAATTGCACACATGTCAGAGCATACTGCATGCATCCCATGACATGCAAATGTATTCTGGCTCAGCATATTTGAATTTATACTAACATATAAGTCAAAGGTTGGCAAACCTAGTTGCATACCAGAATCAACTGCAGAGTTTTTAAAATGCACATTGACCAGGGACAGATCTGTAAAAATTTAAGTGGGAATTAAGCAGCTAGAGGGAGGATGTGGGGGTGGGGGGTGGGAGAGAGAGAGAGAGAGAGAGAGAGAGTGTCAAAGCAAAATTTGCACCAAAGTTAAGCAATTTAGGAAGACTTTAGTCAAAGCTTTTGCCTGAGGGTAAAGAGATTGAACTCAACTTCACTAAAATGAAAGGCAAGATCATTTCTTTTAAGTTTATTTATTTTGAGAGACAGAGACAGAGATAGATCTAAGCAGGCTCTGAACTCAGGGTTTGAACTCCCAAACTATGAGATTATGACCTGAGCTGGTATCAAGAGTCAGGCGCTTAACTGACTGAGCCACCAAGGTGCCTGCCCCACGGCAAGAGAATTTTTTAAGAGCTAAAGAAGGGAGATTTGTAGGCTACCTGTGTTTACTCTCTGACTTTGCCCAAATGAGAGGTAAACTTCCTCATCTATTCATATAAAAGATAGTTTTATAACTTGGACTGCGGCACCCACCAGAGTTAAGCTCCTACTATTCTACTTAGAGTGGGAACTAGGGGCATCTTCCTTGATTATTACATCCAAATGAGATGATTTTCAGGTCCTTGAAAAAGACATTCTTGGGTTGTAAAATTGTTAAGAGACTTTCAAAAAGGATTTTCATATTAAAGGGACAGAGAAAGAACTTCTAAGTTGTTGTTGTTGTTTTTGTTTAATTCTCTAAGAAAAGGAAGGCCATGACTTCCAGTCAGGTAGATGCCTATCTAAAATTTAATAAACCAAAAGGAAAGTTAAGGTTGACTTGGTGGGTGGGTGGATAGCTAGGAAGGAAGGAAGGAAGGAAGGAAGGAAGGAAGGAAGGAAGAAAGGGAGGGAGGGAGATGTTCTTAGATGATTCTGACATGTAGCAAGAACTGAATGCTAGTGCTCTAAAACAGCTTTATGAGATGGTTTTCCAAGAATAGATTTAGATACCCCAGGGGATAGAAATGGGGAACAGCCTGAGATGAGGGAATAGATATTTAAAAATCGAGACTAATTACATAAAAAGTAAATATGACCTTTTGCCTATTGTTAAAGTTTTTATTTGAATTATTTAACATGCAGTGTAATCTTAGTTTCAAGTATACACTATAGTGATTCAACACTTTCATACAACACTCAGTGCTCATCACAGCAAGTGCCCTCCTTAATCCCCATCACCTGTTTCACCCACCCCCCATCCCCCCTCCCCTCTAATAATCATCAGTTTATTCTCTATAGTTAAAAAGAGTCTATTTCTTGGCTTGCCTCTCTCTCTAATGACCTTAAAGATGGAGCGACTTCATAGGAACTGTAGATGTTACTTTGCCACTGTGTAGTTCTCCTAATGTAATTTCTGAGGCCTGAAATCCCATATAGGTTATTTTTTCTTTTCTTTTCTTTTATTGTTTTTCTTTCCTCCCTAGGGAATACAAATACTCCTTAAGGGAAATAGCAATATTAGATCTTATTGGTCATTTATTTCTCCCATAAAATAAACTGAGTAGACTGTTTCTTGAGAAAAAGAAATGATGTAAATAGAACACTGTTTACTGCTTAGACGAGACTGAACCCCTGTAGTGCAGAACTGAGTGCCTAAAAGTGAGGCTAAGAGATTCCATTGACAGATTTTAATTTTTGCACATTTTTTCCTAGAATTTGGGATTATTTTGCTACTTTTAGTTATTTCACCACATAAAAATTGTTAGTGAGGTATTTCAGATGGAAGTTTTGCATTTAAAACCCCTCTGCCATAGACACTGAGAAAGAACCCCTTTATCAAAGTATAAAACCTCCATTTGCTCTTTATATTTCCTGTAGCTTGGTTCATTGGTTATGTGATTCATCCAGGTTTATACTGACCCACTCATTTGATACTACTGGATGTAAGGACATAATGCCAAACAAGGCACAATCACTGCTTCAGGATCCCTAGAAAAACACACTTACAAATGCCTAATGGTTGGCATAATGTAATAATGTTATAATCAATTATGGGCAAAGAGTCCAGTGATAGAAACTATATTTTTTTTCATTTCAGAATTGGCTTTTCTAAAAATTCAAACTGAGGTAGACTTTCACTTAGAAGTCAAGGGGGTTAAGTAGTAATCTAAAGAAACAGACCAAGTTAACAAAGCGCACGAGTTATCAAGGAATCCATAATAGCTCTTCTTGGCAGAATGTTTTAAAGCTTTTTTATTTCAATATGTTTAACCCTGTCCTCTAGTGCTTTCATTACCAGTTAGAAAGGTAGGTAGGATTTGTAGAAATAAGATAGAGAACCATGGAGCCACAAGACAAGGGAAGGAGCCCAGGCTTTGCATTTACATAGTTGTGGTTAGATTATTGAGTCTACCACTTTTAGACAGATTCTCTTAAGTAAATTATTTAATCTGCTTGCCTGGTTTTCTTCTGTAAAATGGGATGGTTATAGTTCTTGCCTCCTAGGACTGTGAAGATTAAGTATATATGCAAAGGCTTCCGTAAGGTGATTGGCTATAGTAGGAGCTCAGGAAAAGCTGAATGCTGTACTTAGCCTTGGAATTTTCCAGGCTGTGATGTGGAGTATATGTACAAGCCATAACATATTTTTGTTAAGTTACAGTTTCACCAGAGGCTGATCTACCTGTAAGGAAATCACTTTCAGTTTATACGTGATTAAAAAAATTTATATATGGGGAAAAGAATAATTATTTTAAAACTTTTATTTAGTATTATTTTCTTCAAACGATGAAGGACCTCACTATTAAAAGACGAGTTTCCTCTGCAAATGAGTGTCAATTTAAATATGTTTAAAGTCTGTAGGGAATATAATTCAGTGAGTACCTTGAGTATTCGTCCAAGTACTTAAAACTACAGTAATCCCCCTTAGCCCTGCTTCACGTCCCATGTTTTCAGTTACATGTTACAATGGCCAGCCACTGTCCAGTAGAGGGCGATTCTCCTTCTGATGTATGGTCAGAAGGTCATTAGTAGCCTAATGCTACATCACAATGCCTACATCATTCACCTCGCTTCTTCTCTTTATGCAGGCATTTCATCATCTCACATCATCACAAGAAGACCATGAGCACAGTACAATAAGGTATTTTGGGAGAGAAAGAGAAACCACATTCACATAACTTTTAGTGCACTATATTCTTATAATAATCCTATTATCAGTAATTCTTGTTAATTTCTTACTGTGCCTAATTTATTTTCTTTTTTTTACATTTTTTCCCTAATGTCTATTTATTTTTGAGACAGTCAGACAGACAGAGCATGAGTGGGGAAGAGGCAGAGAGAAAGGGACATACAAAATCTGAAGCAAAATTTCTTCTTAACATTCCAATTTTTTAAATTATTCTTTAACTTATTAGAAAACTTTAGTTATTTTTAGGGTAGATCCGCAATTAAAAATTCTGTTAGTTTTTTAAAGTTTATTTTATTTATTTATTTTGAGAGGGGAGAGAGAGAGAGAGAATGAGAATGAGAATGAGAATGAGAATGAGAATGAGAATGAGAATGAGAATGAGTGAGCAGGGGGGAAAGCATGACCTGAGCTGACATCCAATCAGATGCTTAACCAACTGAGTCACCCAGGCACCTCCAAAATTCTCTTCATTTTACTTAATCTGAAAACATCTTGATTTTCCCTATAATGCTGAGTAATATTGTTACACTGTATAAAATTATAGATTCATATGGGTTTGCTTGTTTGTTGATTTTTAACCGGGACTTGAAATACGTTGTTGTTACTTCCACTAACCTCAGTTGCTCTAATGAGAAATCTTTTGTCGTTCTAATAATATTTCCCACTATAGATAAGATGATGATTTTTTTCTTGCAGCTTTCAAATCTTTCTCTCACTTTCAGAGGTTTAAATATCAGATGTCTTAGCATTGATTTCTGTCAGGTTAACCTGTTTGGATTTTGCTCAGCTTTTTTTTTTCTTTCATTTTTTTTTTTTACATCTATGATAAGTTTTTCTGACCATTATAAAGAAATTTTGTTGAATTTTTAACATTCTGAGGGTATTTCTTCTTAATCAAAAAGAAGTTTTGAAATGTTACAAAATGCCCTTTGGTTGTTTTGGTAAATCATTATCTATGAGGAGAACATCACATGGAAGCCAGAGTATGGGGTTTATAGCAAGATAATCCCAGGCTCCAGTTACACGCTTTCTTACAATTGTCTAACATTGTGTGCTCAGCTTCTTGAATCTGTAGGCTTAGTTATTTAATCTAATCTGGGGAGATTTTGTCCATTATTTCGTGTGCTTTTTTTTAGCCCTTCCCTCTTCTTCCTTTCCTAGGATTTCAGTCATGCAAAAGTTGATTTTGTTATAGCACCATAGATCCACAGACATCTGTTTTTATTTTTCAGTGAATTTTCTCTCTGTTATCCATAGTGTGTAACTAATGTTCCGTCTTCCAATTCACTTATCTTTCTTCTGCTTCCTCAGTTTTGCTACTGATCCCATCTGCTGAATTTTGCATTTTTAGTTCTCAAATTTTCATTGGTCTCTTCTTTATATTTTCTATTTCTTTGCCAAGACTTTCTATTTTTACATGTTTCAAGCATTTTCTTAATTGCTCACTGAAGCAGATTAACTATGGTTACTTTAAGATCCTTATCAGATAAAACTCACATTTCAATCATGCAATGGCATCTATTGATTATTTTTTTCATTCAATTTGAAATCTTCCTTGATCTTGGTATGCGGGGTGATTTCTATTGAAATCTAGACATTGTGAGTATTATGTTATGAAACTGGATCTTACATACACTTTTCCTTCAACTGATTTCCTCTGACACCACTCTGGTAGGGGAAAGGAAGGGGCTGCTATCATATTGCTTACAGTTGGAGTTATAACTTGGAGTTGGTGGTCCAGGTTCCCCCCTGGCCTCCATTATCATTTAAGGTGAGAGGGATCCTCTTTATTGCTAGCAGGCATTGGGTGTCTGGTCCCCATGTTGCCTCTTCGGTGGAAGTGACTTTTTTGTTTGTTTGTTTCTTTTTGTTCTTTTGGTTTTTCTAAGTTTATTTATTTTGAGAGAAAGAGAGAGATTGAAAATGGGAGAGGGGCATAGAGAGAGAGAGAATCCCAATTAGGCTCAGCACTTTCAGTGCAGAACCTGATGCAAGGCTCGAACTCATGAGAACCTTGAGATCATAACCTGAGCTGAAATCAACAGTCAGATTCTTAACTGACTGAGCCACCTAGGCACCCCAGAAATGGTTTTGTTAATAATGGATGATGATAAGACTCCTGACTCTCCACTTGTCCTCCACTGACAAAGCCCCAAGTACAGAGGAGGAAAGGTGTCTCACTATTGCCAAAAGAAGTAGAAGTTCAGACTTTCCTTTTGGTCACCGCTGACATCACTCAGGTGAGGCTCGTTGCTAGTCAGAGGGAAGGAAATTCTCAACTACCTACTTGGCATTATCTATCATCACTCTTTCAGGGATGTGGGAAATTTTATTACACCCACATAGATAATGGGTCTCCATACCCTTCTCTCCCTTTGTCCATGTGGATGGGAGTCAAACCAAATTCTTCATTGTTGTTTGACTAGAGCAATGATTATTTACAAGTTTTATATCTTTCTACACTGTCTCTCCTTGCCATTCAGCTTTAGTGAATAGTTTTTGTTGGATAATTTTTGTCTGGGCCTGTTAGGAGTTAAATTTCTATATAGAGTTCAGCTCTAAGTCTAAGATATACAAAATCAAAATAAATAAATAAACCTTTTGTGTTGTTTCCCAGGTTCTGAAGTCCCCAGGCAGTTTTCCTTCTCTCTCTCAGAGTTTTATATTTTTACTTTTGATTTTCTTTTTTTTTAATGTTTTTTATTTATTTATGAGAGACAGAGAGAGACAGCATGAGCAGGGGAGGGTCAGAGAGAGAGGGAGATACAGAATCTGAAGCAGGCTCCAGGCTCTGAGCTACCTGCCAGCACAGACCCCGATGCGGAGCTTGAACCCACAGACCATGAGATCATGACCTGAGTCAAAGCCAGAAGCCAGACGCTTAACTGACTGAGCCACCCAGGTGCCCCTTTTGATTTTCAATAATATTTGGTTTACAATTTATAAATCCTTTGAATTCTTGAATATTACTGAAATATTTCAACATAATATACTCTTACCTCTAAATTATTTTTCTAGGTGTATGTTTGACTCCTGATTTCAACTCAGGTCATGATCTTACAGTTTATAAGATCGAGCCCCACATCAGACTCTGCCATGATAGTGCAGAGCCTACTTGGGATTCCCTTTCCTCTCTCTCTACCCCTACCCTGCTTGCACACACTTTCTCTCTCTCTTTCAAACTAAATAAATAAACATAAAAAAATATTATTCTAATGCCTCATTTACTCTTGCCTCATTATATTTTAGGCTGTCATACATTTGTTAGCTACTCTTCCTGAAGGCTTAGTGATATAAAAACTGATCAATTTGTTATGATAGACATTTTGTATACAGCTTTTGTGAATAGTAAAGCATGTACATATGAATAGAAGGTAAAAATCAAGATAAGAAAATATTTGTATAGAAATGATGGTATGACCCAGACACAACAACAAGGATGACGACAACAACAACAAAATGAACATAGTGATGCTACCGAGCTGTCTTAAAGACAAGAAAATAAATAATGGAAAGACTAAATGCAAATGACTAATAAAATATCAGCAGATATTTCAACCATATAAGCAAACAAAAATCAACAACAGTACTATTTTTTCACTAATTCTTTTGAAGAATATTGTAGATGGTGCCAGTGAAAGTATTCTCTGAGCAACACAATCGTTTGTATTGCTAATTCACTGAAAACTTACTGAATTTTTAAAAGAATTTTGAAACGATAAGCTAGTATGCTTTAAAGTGTTCATAAACTGCATAAATATCAATGCAAGGCATTGCATAAAAATTATAGCATTTTCTGTAATCCATCCATTGGAATCAAACTACTGCCTGACAAAAAGAGAATGGTAAAGAATATTATGAATGTATATGAAATATATTGCTGAAAAAATGCTTACCAAAAGGTTTATTGACAGGGAAATACAAAAAGAAAATTAGTTTATAGAATGGCATAGACAGAATGAGCTCAGCAGTGCAAGATATAATACATGCACATATCTAATTACTTAACATCATTAATTTATTCCATAGTGACAGAATTTTAGAAAGATAAAATAACTAAAAACACAATTACTGTCAGACTAAATCATTATGATTCTATACGCTTTATGATCTGTCCCACTACATTTTTAAGTGTTGTCCATTGCTCTTTTTTTATGGATCTCTTCCTCTCCCCATGCTTTTCTAAGGCATTTTAAAATCAATTTAAGATGTTAGCTACATTTTTAAAAATGTGGTAAAATTTTAATTTAAAGTTTAGTTATTTAACATGCAGTGCAATATTAGTTTCAGGTGTACAGTATAGTTTCACACTTCTTTGCAATACTGAGTGGAAAATATTTAATTACCTCATATATACACAACAACAACAAAAAAGAATTAAAAAGCTCCTAAGAATGTGGCTAATATAAAATTTTATTTATATGTAAATATATATAAAATACTTTTTTTAGCCCTGTGGAAAACATTTATTTAAGTCATACACACAAAAAATGTGTTTTCCAATATTCCACTGTTTTCCAATATACCAATTCTCACATGGGAAAGTTCTTGAGGACATCTGCAAGTTTAAATGCAAATTAAGAAAGTAACTTCTGGCAGGAAAAGCAAAGAAGTGAATACACTCAGGTTGAATGGAAAATTCTGTGTTTTGATGTTAGTTCAAAATTAAGATTAACTTTCCGTTTTGATATTTGAGAAAAGAATTTATTGTGCAATTAGTTTTTTTTTTTTCAAAGTCAAGGTCCTAAAAAAAGAGGAAAGGATTTTTGACTAGTAAGAAATATGAAGGGGGGAAGAAAAACTACAAGGAAATTTGCAAAATATTGATTTAATTTATGCTTGCCCGACTCACAAGACTAACCACTAAGCTGTCAATTTCTGTATTGCCAGTAATACTAAGGCCTTGGGAAATTTAGATTCCTCACTTAAAAACAAAAAACTGAGACCCCAGCATTTTAACATTGAAAATGGAAACAAAAATCTCCTTTGTGTTTCCATATATATTTAAGGACAATTTGCATAGGCATAATTTTTTAAATGATGGAACATTGCAATTAGGATAGTTAGAAAAGGGTTATTGTTTTCAAATCATATTTGTATTTTTATAGTTATTTAATTTGTTTTAAACACATTCATATTAACATGATTCCTGACAGTTGGTACCAGACTTAAAAAAAAAAAGCTGATGTGTTTTTATTATAGACCTTTGCAGACACATTTTAATAACTATCATTTCGAATTGGAATATATCGCATTTCTTTGAGCTGGATATAAGGAAAGAGACATCAGTGGTATGAATAAACTAGAAGATGTAGGGAAATTTGACATTCAATGATAGATAACTATGTGAAATCAGTATTTTTCGATAAAAGTTTTGATTAACCAGTCAAATGTTTTTCTTGGCCCTGTGTGGTTTAGGGACTGAATGGTAACATGCAAAAATAACATATAATTTTTAAATATTAAAACAGAAATCACTTGATATATCACTTTTAAACTTTGTCCTTTTAAAAATTATGTAAAAGAAGTATAACATTTTAGAATTTTGTTTAGAACTCCTGTTATTTGATTTACATTCTGATATCTGCCTTCTAACACAATTCTTTTTAAGCTACAGAAATAGAAAACTTTAATTGAAAACCAAAACACGGTTTTTCCAAATGTCTTTTATTGACAGAGTAAGTTTTTAAAAACATTTTTAAATGTTTATTCAACTTTAAGAGGGAGATAGAGTCCAGTAGGGGAGAGACAGAGAAAGGAAAACACAGAAACTGAAGCGGGCTTTGGGCTCTGAGTTGTCAGCATAGAGCCCAATGCAGGCCTCAAACTCATAAACCATTAGGTCATTGCCTTAGGCAAAGTCATACACATGGGTGTTCAGGCACCCATGACAAAGTAAGTTTTTAGTGCATATCTTTCAGAAAAAGTCCTTATTAGAGGGATTTGGATTATTAAGAGAGAATTTTGGGGGAAAAATACTAGATCTTATTTTGCAACATTGTATTGGTATTTCTGCAACATTTCATATGAAATTTTAAAGTAGTTAAAATCCTACATAAAATAAAGGAGTTCAAAATTCAAAGTATTTTGGAGCGCCTGGGTGGCTCAGTTGGTTAAGTGTCTGACTTCAGCTTAGATCATGATCTCATGGTTTGTGGGTTCGAGCCTTGCATCAGGCTCTGTGTTGACAGCTCAGAGCCTGGAGCCTGCTTCAGATTCTGTGATTCCCTCTTCCTCTGCCCCTCCCCCACTTGTGTTCTGTTTCTCTGTCCTAATAATAAACAAACATTAAAAAAATTTAAAAAATCAAAATTCAAGATGTTTCAAAGTTTTCTCTGTAATTTCAGGGTTATAAAATATATATGACACAAATAAGAGCAAGTAAGTGATAATCTAAAAGTGGTCTCAAGGAGATATGGGGGTACAATATTAGAATGAGGAAAAGTCGTAAGAGTATTAAGAACATGTCACTGTTGTGTGCATCAACTCATTATAATCTCTAAATTACTAAATCTCATTTAAAAAATGTAAAATGTGTATAATTATCTACTCACATAGGAAGAAGGAATCCTTTTGCAGTAAGAGATTGCCTCAGGTCATGAGTCAAGAGAGAAACTTTTGGAAAAAGGGAAAATAAAATTTGTATATACATACAATCATGAGTCATTGTAAAATTCTGATGACTTTTTTCCTCTTTTTCATGTTTCAAGTTTTTATTTAAATTCTATGAACATACAGTATAATATTGGTTTTAGGAGTGGAGTTTAATGATTCATCACTTACATATAACACCAAATGCTCATCTGATGAGTTTCTTAAAATACGTTCAATTTGTGTTAATTGCACCTAGTTGCTCACAATTAAGTTGTAAAATTAAAACATTTAATTAAATAAATAAATGAGTTCCCATCTTTTGAACAAAATCTTTTTGTATAACTGACTGAGCTTTTCAAGTATATCCCTAGCCCAGTGTTTGAACTATAGTAGAGTCTCGTTGAATGGTTTGTGGGTAAATGCTAGGTGAGATTCTGCAGATTAGCTGCCCCGGCACCCCCTCCAGACCGCTTCTCCTTAGCCTTCCTTCTATTGTGTCTGCACTCTCAAAAAAAAAAAAAAAATACCCAGATTCCAGATTCCTTCACACAAAGACTAACCACGTGACTTCAGCTAAGCCACCTAGATGTCTCCACATGAGACTTGGAAGGCGGAATTGAGTACTGGGGCACGATGGCTGTACTTGAGAAGGTGTGGTACAAACATTCATTTCCCTTAGGGTAGTTCTAGCAAAGAATGTCTTGTTCAGTCTCTGGTGTTCTGGGGGTCAGCTAATAGGCATTAACTCTGTGGGGCTTGCTTCCATTAGAACTGTCTTGTTACTTTGGCACTTCTAGTGTGTCATTCTCAGGTGGCTGCATTGTTGTGTAAGTTTTAGGCCATGATATTAATCTTGCTGGGTGCCCTTCTCAAGTTATGTGTTCATAGAATTGTTTTTGCTCAGAGGGAATTTGTTTCTAATTTATAAATTTGCCTTAAGGTTTGTTGGACCACCCTCATTACTAATAGTATAGCACTGAACCGTGTCCATCTGGTCTTTTCAAAAAGAGTGAAAATAAACTAATACGCTGTAAGACAGCCTTTAAAAAATATTACATTAGATTCTGTTGTCTATGACTCAGACGTCTAAGTGAAATGAAGCTTTTGTCCTTTTACTTCATGCCTGGTAGTAATATTGCAACTCAATATGATTCTCCTTTGTTATTTTTGTTTATGTGCATATATTTCTTGTTTATCTACTTAATATATCTATATTGGAAGAAACTCTTAAGCAAACAGGCTACAAAATTGGAAATGATTTTCTTGGTAGTTACTCTCTTGCCTGTAACTCAGGGGAAAAAAACATTCAGTATAAAATATTGTGTGAATCCTGATATCTTATATTGTGGCTTTTTTTTTTTGAAACTATTTCCATTTTCTTTGAATTGAAACAAGCACAAAATTCTACATATGTGACATCAAGCAAAAAAATAACTATTTATCTTCAGAAAACACTTTTCCCAGTGGGATAACCTGTAAACTTTCCAAAATTGCTTTTTTACCAAGACCACAGCTTCTTTTTTTTCTTTCTTTTCTTTTTTCTTTTTTTTTTTTTTTTTAGTGTTTATTTATTTTTGAGAGAGTTGTAGAGTAAGAACAGAGCAGGGAGGAGCAAAGGGAGAGGGAGACAGAATTAGAAGCAGGCTCCACGCTGTCAGCACTGAGCTGAAGCAGGACTCAAACTCAGGAACCTTGAAATCGTGACCTGAGCTGAAATCAAGAGTTCAACTGAACCACCCAAACACCCTGACTACAGGTTTTTTTATTACAACTAAACCAATAAGCTTCTAGCTCATCAAGACTTGCTTCAAAATTCCTGCCTTGCAGCCTTTGTCCTCATCCTAAGGTATTAAGTCATAAAACTTGCCCAATACCATTAAATTCCCACTTAAAAAAATTAACATTTATTTACTTTTGAAAGACAGAGCATGAGTGGGGGATGGGCAAAGAGAGGGGGAGACCCAGAATCTGAAGCAGGCTCCAGGCTCTGAGCTGTCAGCACAGAGTCCAAGATGGGGATCAAACTCACTCGTGTAACCATGAAGTTAAGACCTGAGCTGAAGTTGGTCACTTGACCTACCAAGCCACTCAGGCACCCCTTAAATTCCCACTTAAATATTTTTTTTAATGTTTATTCATTTTTGAGAGAGAGAGAGAGAGCATGAGTGAGAGAGGGGTAGAGAGAGAGAGAGAGAGATACAGAATCCAAAGCGGGCTCCAGGCTCTGAGCTGTCAGCACAGAGCCAGTAAGGGGGCAGACTCACTAACTGCATGATTGCGGCCTGAGCTGAAGTTGGCAGTTCAACCGACGGAGCCACCAGGTGCCCCAATTTCCCACTTTTTAAAGGACTGCTTTAAAATCATCCAGCTCAGAGGCTATAATATAATTAAACTTAAAATTTTCTAGCAAAGAAAAATATAATACTTAGAAATTAATGCAATCATTTAACAACATCTTCACATCTCATATCCCTCATATATTCATTACAATTTAGAAGACAAAATTTACACTAGTAAATATTTAGAATAAGACTTATAATATGACTTATTTTCTTTTCTCTGATTATGGGCCATGGACTTGGGGAGATCCAGCCATTTCTTCATACTGTAGCAGGTGTTACTAACGTTATATATTAGTTAACTGGTTGGCTGGGTTCTGGTGCATAACATAAAATAAAACAAAGATAATAGTCTTCTGTGAAAATGAAATCTTTAAATTTTCCCATATTAACACGTGCTCTAACCTGAATATATACTAACTGGCTAACTGGTTATTCAATTTTGAACAAAAATATGTTTATTTTTATAATATTTCTCTTTTGGTTGTTCCATTCTCTAATTTTTCAAGAATTCAACAGTGTGTGTGTATTTTTCTGTATGCATGTGTTTATGTTGAAATGTAACTTAGCTTCAAAATCTTTCCTACCAGAATTTTATAAAATTGAAACAAATGCGGTCTAGAAAACCAAAGGATGGACAGATAACAATGAATGCCTGTAAATATATTATTAATTATCAGCTTCAAGTATCTCTCTTGAATTTATAAGAAGGCCAAGGGTCCATTTTTATGTATTTTCTCTAATTCAACATCTAAATTGCCCCAAATGCTAAATTGCAGATATGCTTTTATTTGAGTCAGCTAACAAATTCTTACAGACATAAAAGTTACACCCTATCTTAGGTCAGATTATCTGGCCAGTCATACAAATTTTTAATGTTTCTCTTAAAGAAGGCACATAAAAATGGAAGAATATCCTGTGTTCATGGATTGGAAAAATTAATATTGCTAAAATATCCATACCACTCAAAATGATATAGGTTCAGCATATTTCCTATCAAGATTCCAATGACATTTTTCAGAGAAATAGAAAAAAGAAATTCTAAAATTCATATGGGACCACAAAAGATACTGAATAACAAAAGCAATATTGAAAAATAAGAAGAAAGCTGGAGGCATTACACCCCCTAATTTCAATTACATTACAAATTGTATTAATCAATACAGTGGTTATATTGGTATAAAAAGACCAATGTGGAAGAGAACAGACCCCAGGAATAAATCCCGGCATATATGATCAATTAATCTCTTCTTCAAGGGTGCCAAGAGTATGAAATGAGAAAAAGATAGTATTTTGAATAAATTGTGCTTTGAAAATCAGATAACTCGATAACCACATGCAAAAATGCTTAACTGCACCCCTATATTATACAATACATAGAAATCAACTCAAAATAGATTGAAGACTTAAAAATAAGACCTGAAAGCATAAAACTCCTAGAAGAAAATAGGGGATAATTTCCTTCTGAAGGATTGGTCTTGGCAATGAATTTTTGGATATGATCCAAAAGCATAGATAACAAAAGCAAAAGTAAAATTACATCAAACTAAAGAGCTTCTTTCCCACAAAGGAAACTATCAACAAAATGAAAAGACAGCCTACAGAACAGTAGAAAATATTTGCAAACCGTATATCAAATGAGACATTAATATCCAAAACAAATAAGAGCTCATACAATTCAACAGCAAAAAAATTATAATAACCAAGTTAAAAAATAGGTAAAGGATTTGAATAAATTTTTTTTTCAAAGAAGACATATAAATGGACACCAAGTAAATGAAAGTGTGTTGAACATCACTAATCATCAGGAAAATGCAAATCAAAATGACACTGAGATATACACACACATCTGGTAAGTGGCAAATTTTTTTAAAGCAAATGTTGATGAGGATTTGAAGAAAATGGAACCTTGGCATACGGTTGGTAAGAAAGTAAACTGGTGCAGCTACTACAGAGAACAATATGAAGGTTCCTCAAAATTTAAAAATAGTACTACCATATGATCCAGAAATTTAACTTCTGGGTATTTATCCAAAGGAATTGACATCAGAATCTTGAAGAGGTATCTGTACTTCCATGTTCACTGCAGTGTTATCTCCAATAGCCAAGATATGAAAACAATCTAAATGTCTATCAATGGAATAAAGGATAAAGAAAATATGAGACACATGCATCTACACACACACCATGTCATATTGTTCAGCCATAAGAAATAAAAAAGTTCTGCCCTTTGTGACAGCATATGGATGGGCCTAGCAGACATTATGCTAAGTGAAATGTCAGACATGGACAAATACCATATAATCTTATTTATATAAGTAATCTAAAACAGTCAAACTCACAGACGCAGAGAGTAGACATGGTGTTGCCAAGAGCTAGAGGAAGGGGGAAATGGAGAATTGATAGTCGAAGTATACAAAGTTTCAGGCTAGATAAACATGTTCTGGAGATCTACTATACAGCAGAATGCCTACAGCCAACAATTCTGCATTGTTTATATAAGCATTCTTACATACACCTGCCTACCCACCCCCTCGCATACATACACATGCACAGACATGCACACAGTAGTAATAAAAGAGCTGGTAGAAATCTTTGGGAAGATGATGGATATGTTTATGGCCTTATTAGTGGGGATGGTTTCATGGGCATATAGTTATGTCCCATAACTATGTCTCAAACTCACTGAGTGTATATATTAAATATGTCTTGCTTTTTTGCTGGAGTTTGGCTCCAGCAGGTCCAGGGCTCCCTGAAGGATGGATGGTGTCGGTGAAAGAGAGAGTGAGAGAGCCTCAGCTTTCTTTCTGATCACCAGGCAGGCGTCTCTTTCTTTATAGATGAAGTGTTAACATGACATCAAAAATGTGGAATTTTTACTACAAATAATTATTAGTGATAAAATGTTTTTAAAAAGTGTACAGAAATAGGTTTTACAGAGGCATTTTTGCAAGATTACTCTAATTTCAGTGAAGTAGTTAATTTTTACAAATAGGATAACAAGATATTCTCAGTGAAAAGCAGATAACCTACACATTTGTTTAAACTGGTAGTAAATCTCACAACTATGAAGATAGCAGGAAGCAAATACATTTGTTTATATCAATAACACTAAGATTCAGGCATAGGCTAGGCTAGGAGTCCTTCTGTCTGGCTCACAAAAGGAGGACTGTATTTGCGCTGGTTAGTAAGTTGCTTGTGTCAAGCTTGTTACTTGATGTTGAAGGTGTAAGCCCCATAGGGGCCCTAGATGTGCTGGCCTTTGTGATGAGTTTAAGTCTTAACTATTTTTACCCATCCTCATAATGGGTATCAGTGTAAGGGAAGGTATTTGTGGCACCAATTAGCAAAGGTATGTGCAGTAACTTATGCCTGGCTCTCGTTTGTTATCTCTAAGTTAGGCTCTTATTCTCTGGGCCAGAGTTAATAGTAACTCTTGTGTTCTTTAACCCTCTTTATTATTAATGGCTTAGGTTTGTGAGCCTCATTAGAAGAGCCTTTCGACAAACATCTACAGTGCTTTGTCTAAATTCTTCTTTGTAGAGGTGGGAATATGCTTCTTCCCATGAGGTATCTGTGTGGAGATTATCAGTCTGACTTGGAACATTGTGAGGCCTAATTAATAACAGCAATCCCATTCCCAATATGAGCCAACAGTAGAAGGAGATGCCAGTTTCGCTTCATGGCAGGAGCCATGCAAACATTTGCCATTTCCTTGCTGTGACTCTGTCATCCAGCAAGACCAACGCAGCTCCCAGCAACTCATCTTTTCCCTGACCAGGTGCAATCACGCCTAAGGGACAGGCAGGGGGACAGGCCTCTCCTGACACTAATCAGCAAAGCACTCCAAGGTTTGGTGCCCAAGCAGAAATGAAAGTTATAAGAGGGTAGATTTTGGAAGCTGTCTGGGGGCAAGAGACCATTAAACTTACCATACCCTCACCAGGAATTTTCACTCAACCAGTGAGTTCAGATAGCTCCCAGCACTTTTTACATGTCAATCATATCTCAATTAGAAAATAAAAATAAGAACATCTATATGAGACAGAGAAATTTCCCTAAACCTAGTATAGAGTTGAAAGCATGAACAAATCATCTCACTTGCCTTAAAAATAAAAGAACAAGATTATGAACATGTTAATATATGTACTTTAGGAAAGGAGATGTTAACATTTTCAGGGAAAATATAGCTCTAAGTTCATATAAGGTGAAACATAAAATTTCATTAAAAAAATAATTCAGTTCTGAAGGAAACAAAATGAATGGGTATATCCCCAGGAAAACAGTTCATGAGTTTTGTTGGGGAGATATTAAAAACAAAGTCTTCTCCCCATCCAGGAAATCTCTCCACAAAGACAGTAGAGAAAGAAAAACAGTTTGTTGTTGAATAAGCCTAAATTCTATGCACTTTGTAGGAAACCTGCTAAAAGGTTGCAGAGACAGAAAGAAACCTTACCCTTTTATAGAGCCAAGCAGATACAGCCCATTACATACACGTTTTCAAGACAAATTGTAACGGCTCCTCAAGTGAGAGCCTTGACAGCAGCATCTGGGACATGTAGATTATCTTAACTTCACCTAATAGTTAGGATGACTGTTGGCTAATTGTTTTTATCTTTAGGAAAACAAACTTCTCATCTCTTTGCAATAGGAGGTAGTTTTGTCACTTGAAATAGGCACCCATCTAAGCTGGGTTTCTATCCATTATAGACACTAGGAGATCTGGTGCATCTCCCTTGATTTGGCATTTCCAAAAGATGGCTCCTAGGTCTTTGAATAAAAAATTCCACCCCCCTACCATTCCTCCAACCCCCATGCAAAATGGACAGACCACGTGGGCAGGAAGAGCTGCCCTGGGATTAAGAGGAGTGATTGATTATATACTTTTAAATTGGGAGGCAGAGAGTAAAGGAAGTTTCCAAAGGATTTTCATATGTTAAAGAAGACTTACAGCATCCTGGAGTTTGAAGCTATTGTCAAGTTAAGGTTACTTTTTGCCTCTAGCAAAGCATTAACATTAAGACAGTTGTTGAGTTCCTTGAGGAGTGTCATACTCTGCTTGTCTAAGGGTATTTGTCAGAGGTCAGCAAGTTATATGGGAATTTAATTTTATCTACATTTCTTTTGCCTTTTTTTCATTCCCTCTGAACAATTTTGCCTTTGTTTTTGCCTTTGTTTTCATTCCCTCTGAACAATTTTGACTCATCAATCTTTAAGGTAATTAAGGGTGGAAGGTCTTATCTTCTGTAAATTCTTCCTGCTGAATCGGGGCATAGAGATGTCCCTACCTATTGGTCAACATTGATTGTTATGGAATTTATATATGAGTCACCAAAGGCAGAGGCAGCCAAATTCAAGGTAGATGACCTTAAACCTCCTTGAGTAGAAAGGATCATCTGTTGGCTTGAAGTTATGACAATGAAGGAGTTTTGACACCAGGCAGGAGAACATCAGAAAAGACAATAAAATAACATTAATATTAAGGGAAAAAGAAGCCCAATTAAAAAAAGGTCTTGAGGGTTGGCCCAAATTTTCCTACAATTCAGGAATTTAAATAACCACTAAAGGGGAGAGAGAGATCATGTAAAGCATGAATTCATGGGTAAGAACCTGACAAAAGGTCAGTGAGGAAAAGACTATCTAGTCTTTGGAAGGATTTATATATATTTTAAAGAGATGAGAAAATACTTACAATTACAAATTTCCTAAGGTAAATACTCAGAGAAAAAGAAAAAAGAAAGAAAAGGAAGATCTCTTGTCCCATTTTCAATTGGGAAAATTAAGCCTCTTATTTTTAATTTGTCTTTGAAGTTAGACTTTACATTTACAAAAGGGTCTACAAATGGCAGCATATAGAACCAAGGATCAATATAGAAGCTGATCTTTAATAGCAAAAAGAGTACAAAGAAAAACCAACCAACAAACAAGCAAAAAGAGGAGAATAACCAGAGGTTTAAAAACATATTTTAATAGTAAAAAGGTTTTCCTTAGCTATGGAATAAAGTAGGAATAAAGCAGAAGGAAGGAAATGATTTCTTTAGGAAGACAAGAATTGTTAAAATATTTCATTGGGAGAGACACATATGGAACCATACTTTTATGTTGATTTTTTTCTCAATAAAGGAATATAGTCTTCAAAATCATAGAAGGCAACATCCAAGAGATTCAGGTATTTGTCTGTCTTTACAACACTTTATCTTAAAGTGTGTCAGATTTCCTGGCACCTAATAGATGTTTAAATAAAGTTTATTTATTAAATAAATGGGACTCATTACATTACAGTACTTGGATTGCATCACTGGAAAAGGAAGTCACTTTAAGCACATGATTAAAATCATATTTGTGTTTTGAAAGCATCGTTTTAGAAGGTTCTGTGGAAGCTTGAGTTTTAATGAGCAAAACAAAGAAGGGAAACATGAAAAACTTCTGCTGTGGGAGAATGCAACTTCTGCCTTGGTTACTTAGCCTGCTAAGATCCAGAGAGAACTATCTCACAGCCGTAAAACACCCCGTGGATTTCTGTGGACCAATATTTCTCCTAGTCACCTCAGGCTCTAGTTTTTTGCATCTACTGAATGCTCATTATCTGTTCTATATCCATCTTATGGCTGCTGTTTCATCTCTAACATGATATCGACAAAAATATTAGTGAGTGTATCAGTCAGCGTTCAACCAGAGAAGAACTGTGTGTTTGTGTGTATGTGCGTGTCTATGTGTATGTGTATGTGCGTATGTATGTATAAAGAGCTTTGCTACAGGGAAGTGGCAATGTGTGATCATGGAGTCATGAGAGCTTCGTACACAGTCTGCATAAAGTCATTGTTTCGATATCTGAAGCTGGAGTTTGATGTGTACAGGGCATGCAGTCATTTAGGAAGAATAGATGCAAAGTGGGGATGCTCATGGGCACGCTGAAATCCTCAAGAACAAGTTGGATTCCCAGGAATGAACTGAACCCCTCTTCAGTTCTTGTTGCCTCGGACTTTGGTGATCGGGGTATCCTGCAGAAGCCAGATCCCTTCCCCACAAAACCGAGTACACACCTGTGGCCCAGGAATCAAAGAAGTTTAAGGGGAAGGTGGAACAGGTCCTGGCCTCGCTGTTGCTTCCTGTCAGCAGTGTGAGTCAGCCCACCAGCAACAATGTGTGTGAGCTAAAATATGGTTGCTGCTTGCCTTGTATCCCCCAAACCTCCCATGAATATTTCTTGTGTTCATCCTAATTGGAAACATACAAGAAAATATAATTTGGGAAATGTACTTTGGCCTATTCAACATTACATTTCTTGATTCCTTCACCTCTCTCCCACCAGGTATACCCATATGGGGCAGTTATCCACAGTATTTTAGAAATTTTTGGGAAATAACACTTCACATCAAAAATTTCTCAAACTCTTATGGCAAGATAGGTTGTTGATTCCTTCTCTTTCATGTTTCTCATTCACTCTCTTTGAACAAACATATGTGCATTCATACCCATTCATAAACAATACCTTCCCCAGATCAAATAAACACCCTTTATTAATTTCTTTTTTTGCCTACATGTTATAAAAAGTTAAATCAATATTATAAAATTTCCATTCATTATTTTTGCATCAACCATAAATTAAATAGTAATTTAAAAATTAAACCTATTCTCTATCATTGTAAAAATTAATGTTGTTCCCTTAAAGATACTAAATACATTCACAGAGTCATTTGTCAAGGGTGTCCAAGGAAAGACGTTTTTAGATAACTCACAAAATAATCATTAGGTGGCACAATAAAAAATGAAATACAGGAACAAGAATGCATTTGACAGACTAAATAGCCTTTATTCTTTGCCTTGAAATGTTTTCTTCTACTTATAACTTTCCTTAGGGAAAATGTGTCCTTGTTGCATATTTCCATTTAAATGTCCAGGAAAATGGTTATGATACTTGCTGAAGACCAATTTAACTAGTTTATACTCATAAAGATAGAACTGTTAAGTTATAAATCTAAGATCTGCCAAATGTTCTTATATACCCCTCTGCAACTTACCATGATTTTCTATTATTTTTCTTTAAATATTCTATGCTCTTGACAGAAATCCAATAATGCTTGTATGGTTTGATATTTTGGGTTTTCAAGGTCATTGGCAGTGGTTGCTAGATCATGATCCCCATAAATACACATTTTTCAACTTTGTATCTGGTGGCCTCTTACTGTATAAAATTAGAATTTATTTTCAGTATAATCCTGCTATTACAGGTATAGGAAATCCTGCTATTATAGGGAATGTAAACAATTAGTATTCAGGAATTCATTTCCTTTTTGGAATTTACTGTGAACCAGTAACTTTTGAAATTGAAAACAAAATTTAGTACTTATCAACTAGGGTATTTCAGTGGCTTAGGACAATGTTTGAGATAAATGAAGTAAGCAGGTATTTGATCTCCAATGGAGGTGAACAGATAAATATAGATATAGATTATGCTTTTTCAAGTATTCAAATGATTTATAATAAAGGAATGTAAATCACAGGAAATTAAAATGCAGTTTAATATTGGTATAAACTAATAGTCTAATTTTCTTATTATAAAACCAATAACCAGTCTCATTCGGTTTATTTCTTTCAAAAATCTTTGGCTCTTCTCTGTGTGAATATGTCTGTGTTTTGTGGAGTCTGTGTGACTCTAGAAAATATATGGGAAAGAGAAAGCAAACATCTCTAAAGACCACTCTCAGAGTCAGAAATCATGTGGGCACTGACTAGCGTCATATTGGCATCAAGTCTGACAGCTAAAACATACTTTTCTTAATATGTGTAAAAATATTCATCAGCTGTTGTTTTTTTGAATTTTTAAAACTTCAACCTCACTCCTCCTACCCCTTCTTCCTCTTTCCCAAATCTAAAGAAAAACAAAACAAAACATAAAAACTCTTTTAAAAAGAGTTGGGCATTCTCACATGCCTACCCCAAAACATTTTCTCTGGATTACTGTGGTTCTTTGAAATCTCAAATGTCTGGTTTCAGTTAAAAGATATAAAAATAAAATGCCCAGTAGTACAACTTTCTTAGGAAGCAAGTATTCCACTTTGTCATGGATGATTTAGTAGTATTCTGCCCCTGGGTAGGTGGTTTCCTCTGTTGTAAACTAGACTGTTTCCTGCCCACACATAGTAGGTTTTGAGGTTTAGAAAACAATGCATATTTCAATAAGTGAAAATTCTGTGTCAAAGAAACACTGGATGTAGGAATATGAAACTAATCTTCAGTTGGATTGATTCTAGATAATATGAAAAGTCTTATGTATTAATATGGACACATAGAGTAGTTAAAAAGACTCAAGGAATGTTTATACATTACCCCCAGAAGATATGCTCTGATAACATGGTCAAACAAATTTTTATATTAAAATATTAATGGATCGCAAGGAAAAGTATCCCCATGTTGGAACAGTTTATATCACTCTTAGTGTTAAGGTTTACTACGTATAATTCATATAGATATATAGCAACAAAAAGATATGTGAACAGCAGTCAGTGTTTAAAATACAAAGGCATTTTATCTCTTTTGGAATGTAAAATTATGTGAAATCATTAAAACACTGTGTCTTAAAGTATCCAAAGGCCTAGACTACTTTTACAGAGCAAGGAAATAGCCTATTAATAACTGAAGTTTCTGCAGTTTAAAAGATTATTTCAAAACAAAAAAAAATGTACAGCAATATACAAACTCAGATGTCTCAAAGAGCACATTTATACATTCTTTTAAATAGTCCTTGTTGTCCCAACAGAAGACAACAGCGGGCTGTCCACCCCTGTGTCTGTGTGATTGAGAGGTAAGCTCTGTAAATAAGCAGTTCTTGCTATGGACTCAGACAATTATTTCATTTACTGTTAGCTTCTCTGGTGCTCTAGTTTGCAGCTTTTTGCAACTGCTGTTTTTTCATGGTCTGCACAAGGCCTTTATTCCCACTGAGAAAGGTATCGCATACCAAATTAGAGTCTAACTTCTCTCTTGATGAACAATGAGAGAACTATGCTTTGCGGTGTGTATATCCTGAGACATTGTCTTGACCGAGTGACAAATCATTCCCCCTTGGAATAGCAGTATCCTTATTTTTGTATAAATATCATACATACATCTACAATTCTCGGCGAGTAGTTAAGTAGTTATAAATAGATCCCCGTGGCTCACTTATAAACCAGTACTCCATTCTTTCCTGATAAAAACAATATTTCAAATTTTTGATATAAATTCTATTAAAATCCATGAGTAGAAGTAAATTCCAACTATATTGTTGGCTTGCAAAAAATTTCCTTGATTAGAAGCCTGTACCTGGCAATACTTAGCCCAGCTGGCAAGGTTTAATACTTCATAAATTAGCAGTTGTCACTGCTTTGAACTATATTATTTACTTTTATTGCTTTAAAAATTCTTGGCTTGTTGATTTAGGTCATTAAGCATTTATATACTTAACCTTCTCAGCGCTAAAATCCTTGATTCTTTGGCAGTCTCTCAACAGACTGTATAGTGCTTAATATTTTTGTCCTCATAAATTGGAATATAATTCAGCAATATAAATTACTTATCTAAAATGGACTTGACTCTGGAAACTAACAAATTAGGCACCTCATTTAAATGAGTTACTGCCTAATACGTCAGAAGATTTTATTCATTTTCATGGCCTAATTACATCAATCAGTTGCATCTAATAATTTTTAAAGTCAGCTTGCTATAAATTATAAATCAATGGAGAACAAAATTACATCAATCAAATTACTAAGAGATTCTGTTTTTGAACTGGTGTGCCAGAATTATGTCATAGCTGTTTTACTTTAATATGTAATTAATAATCCATTTTAAGTTTGTCAACTTAAATGTATTTTTGAAGGCTTTGCAGGTTTGGGAACAAAAAGGAATGCCTTTAGTAAAACTATCTGGACATCACTTTTCACCTTGTGCTGTATTTTTGATTTTAGTCTTCATAACAGACCAATAAATTCAGATAGGAAAATATCTTGATTTAGGGACAAATAAAAGAAATGAAAACAAAATGAAGCAATAGCTCTTAGTATGCAATGCTGTTGGGTTTTTTTAAATCTTAAACAGTTCTACACTTGTCTGATTTTCATTTTTGCAAAAGGACTTGTAGAAACAAGTCTGCTAGAAAGGATGTTGGCCACTGAGATGAGCCCTCAAGAGCTATATTTCTGAGACAGTCAATTCGAATTATCCCAAAACTTTTTTCCTCCTTGTGATCCCCAACAAATTTTTACTATTATTTGACACTTTCTCCTTTCTTTATTAGGACCTTCAGTAACTATTCATGAATTATTTCCTTGTTTTGTTTTTTCACCAGCTAGATTCTAAACTGTTGTTGGCAAGGGTAGCCTTTTAGATCTAAGTGCACTGCACAATATCTGGATATAATAAGTGCTCAAAAAGTTATTGTATAATTGGAAGCCTGGTGGCTCAGTCAGTTAAGCTTCTGACTTCAGCTTGATCTCACGGTTTGCAGAGAGCCCTGCACTGGGCTCTGTGCTGACAGCTGAGAGCCTGGAGCCTGCTTAAGGTTCTGTGTCTACCCCTCTCTCTGTCCCTTACGTGGTCGGTTTCTCTCTTTCTCTCAAAAATGAATAAACATTAAAAGAAAAATATTATGCGTTTAAAAAACCCCAACTTTCCAAACATGCTTATCTTTATTTTCTTCCAATCCTAACCCATTGATTCCAGATACATCTAGATACAGATACATCTGAATTTTTAACCAATATTTCCCCCACCTTTTTTCACTGTCAATAGGCTCAACTTTATTTTAGGGATATTCTGTGGATTAAGAGTCTTCTGTAACCTTAGTGTTTCTACTGTTGCTATGAAAGGAAGTGAAGTGGAAATACTACTACTGCTGATCATGCCAGGATTTGAGGTTGTCTGTGTCCAACAGCAATGACTAGATAGGTAGAGGGAGTAGCCGTATGGTGATTATTAAGATGAAGTTGGGTTCTCGGGCAAAAATGATAAGTGAGACCAGGAGCACAATGGAGGATAAAATGGAAATTAATGTTGATTTAAAGTTTATTGTGACAACTTTCCGGTATGTTATTTGTTTTGACCTTTATTTTGAAATAGATTTTAGCAAACTAAAGTGCAGAGCAGCAAATTTGCAAGAGAAGAAAGCATATCAGAGCAATCCGTTGCTTAGAAAAAGCAAGAGTTACAAACAGCGGTGAGGTGATAATTTGCTGTGGACAGAATACCTTTGCTATACTTTTGTTTCCCACGAGAAAATGGTATTTCTTCTGTGCTGAACTTTCTAAGAATATGGATATTTTTATGTCCCTAAGGCATAGCTTATATCCCCAATACCATTCTCTCTATCTCTCTTGGTATCCTCATTTAAATTATATCCTTTCTTATGGAATATACCTGATTAAGCAGAAACATTCATTCCCCTGCTTTATGAGACTTTGGGGAGGGATTTGAGACTGTAAAGGCATAAATCACGCAATGTTCTAGTTCCCAAGGTGATCCAAAGTGAGCAGAACTGTTTTTATTGAAAGGTTTTTGTTTTGTTCTGTTCTTTGGCCAGAACTCAATCAAGGAAATATGTTTACTGAAACTATTTTTGCCTAGTATGGAGAAGAACATAATTTTTTGAGAAAGGAAACAACATTTCACAATGCCTCGTTTTGGAGGGAAAACCAAGGCTATGTCTTTGAATCCTCTATCCTGAAAGTTAATTTTAGGTTCCCATTTAAACCAGAAAGCTTATCAGAAGAAACTACCCTCTGTAGCATTTCAGTATTAAGAATTACTTAGAAAGACCTTGTGACCAAATTTCCACTTAGACTTTGAGAATGAGGTATCTGAAACAAGAAATAGACTGCCTACCACCAGCTAGACATGAACTATGAAACAGAAGATGTGCAGAAAAAGTTATGGAGATCTAAAAAAAGATTCCACTTGTGGTAAGTAGAATCCTAAGGAAGATTGCCCTAAGATCCCATACCCTGCTTATTCAGCGAAACATAAACCTAGGTACTTCAGGAAACTGATTTTATACATGGAAATAACATCACTAATTAAATCAGCTGACCTTAAGATGAGGAAATTATTCTGAATTCTAGAATCACATCACAGAGACTCTCTAAAAGTCCAAACACTTGTGTGATTTTAAGTGTATATTCAACAATAATTCATTTTATTTAAGTTTTCTTGGTCATTTTGAAATACTTGAAGCTATGGATACATATTGCAGTTCTCTTCCTTTGTTTCCTTGCATTTGTCCTGACTCTGCCATCCTGAACATTTTTATTTTCTACTCCCTTCACTGTCTTCTATCGTCTCTTCCTCTATACTATCTTCTATTGTCTATTCCTCTTATTTCCTTAAAACTATGCTAACTAAATTGCTTTTTGGCTTTTTCCCTTTTATCTCAAATACATTTCCTTGGTTTCGTGCAACTCTATCTTTATTATCTCTTTTAGTTACACACATCCTATGTATACCACAGAATTAATAGAAGCCAAGTTAAACTGATATGACTTTAAGTTTTATTGTTAAATCTAGACATGTTTCATCTGCTTGTTCTACATGTCCCCTTAGATTTCCCAGAAATATCATAAATTCAGCATGCCTCAAACCCCTTTCCCAGAGTGACCAGTTCTTTCTCCTTACTTTACAATATTTACAAATGGAGGTTTCCCCCAAGAAAAATTGGATTTTGATGATTTTTGATGCTTTAAGAGTTTTCCTCTGTCCTGTTGTTTTCAAAGTGGTGTAGCATCTACCTTCAGCACCTCTCTCATATATATATTGCTTCCTTTCAATTCTGATTATTCTCTTACCGAGATTATTGCAGAGCTAACTGACTCCACAATTCTCCCATGCCTCCTGTGTAATGATGTCGTTTATGGAACATGTCGCTGCTTTTGTCACTCACTTGGACATTTAGACCACGCTGCATACAAATTCTCTCTTCCCCTATTTCACTCCAACAAAGATCATTTTAAACTTTCCTACCTCTGATTTCCTTGGAATCATCCAGGTAAACCTCCTCTGTGGATTCTTGCCATCAGATTTTTTTCTAATTTGAGACTATCTATCAGGTGTTCCAACCTGGTATCATTAGCACCTTTTGATGCCAAAGTTAAAGGATGCTGTCTTCATATATCTATATCTATATATATACCTATCTATATATGCATGTGTGTATGTATCCAGATATTCTTTAATGCCATTTTCTTACTTTATACTGAACTTCCTTGTGTTTATATCTCATGTTCTCCTGCCAGTTATTGCCTATGTCAGATAATGTAATGGTGTTTTATATATCTGAATTTGCAGTCCCCAAAAGACACTTAATACATGGTTACCTATTACATTTGTGGAGTTAAAAGAGAACTAAGTAGAAAGAAAAAAAAAGCTCCCAAATGTACCTTAACAGTAAATAATACATTTACATTTACCTTTCAAAAGTATTTTACATTCCTCTCAATAAATGTGATAAGCCCCCTGTTAATTTACAACATTCCATAAAAATTTCAGAAGGACTGCAGGAGAAGTGACATAACTATTGATGTTTTCTGACTTCTTGCAAAGTAAAATAGTAAAAGGTTTATTATTCTGTCAATTATTTCCAAAGAATAGCCATTATTTTCTTGAACTGGTTTATGTGTACTCTAACAGTTCTAACACAACCTGACACTAAATGAAACTAAATGACAGAATAAACTAATATTAGAAAAGGACAGAATGTTGTTGTTGACCTATTCACTGAAACTGACTCACAAATAAGATGCTAAGAGGTAGGACTCACTTTCTGCAATAAGATATTTACTTGGGTTACCACTTTATCATTTTAGGGAGACACTTTGTAGATGTAGAAAGGTGTAACATCAAGGCAGTAGCATATACATAATAAACACAACTGAAACCGTGAAACAACTTACCATGTAGGTGGTCTTTTAAATGTCTTATTAGTTCTGTTGATTCCTCCCCCTTTCAAATTCACTTGGTTTTCCTTAGTTTTGTAATATGTATCTTATTCAGGATTTACCAAAACCTAAAGTACTCAGGAATCACTCAAATATCTTGGAAATATTCAGACTTCAACCCAACATATCTGAGATTCTGGATTGTTAATATGATCTCAGTTAATGCCAAAGCTTCTGATATGGGGACTGAACTTTAAACAAGAAACTTAACTGTTAAAAGAAACAAAGGTTAATTAAATTAAAAAGAATAAAAACCATAAATCTATCTCTTGAGGCAAAATGAAATTGGTTAGATTCTGAAGAGATGGCTAGAAAATTAAATGTGCCTCACATCTTAAGATCATATAAAGTTTCTCTATTTTGAAAGAAAGTACACTCTACTTTGTGGACTCTATGCACTCCACTTTTCTTAACCCTAGCCAAGCATTCTAATTATGAGTAAACTTTGAGAAAACAAAAGCAAAAACAAAGATGTGGACTTTTGTTCTGGCTATGATGAAGGAACAGGGACTAGATGCGCCCTCTCTTTATAAATAATTGTCTAGAAATTGGACAAAATATATGAAACAGTAGTTTTTAGTCATTGCACAATAGAAGTACTATGCACAGTGCTATGATAGTACTGCTACAGTCTGTAAACCTGGAGAAAAAGAAAGCAAATGAAAGGAGTCTAGTGGATCCCCTGATATTGTAGAATATGCATTCTGATCTCTGAAGCCAGATGAATATCTCAAGTGATCCTGTGGACTTGCCGCATTGAGGACACAGAGATTGTTGTTACAAATCTAGGTGGCTGGAAGTTGTATGGATGAGTTATTTATTTATTTATTTATTTATTTAATTTATTATTTTAGAGAGAGTGCAAGCTGGGGAGAGGGACAGAGGGAGAGAGAGAGAGAATCTTAAGCAGGCTGTATGCCTAGTATGGAACCTGACATGGGTCTTGAACCCATGACCCTGGAATCATGACCTGAGCCAAAATGAAGAGTTGGATATTCAACTGACTGAGCAACCCAGGAACCCTGGAAGACTTATTGATATGAGAGCAACATGCACCAAAAAAATAAGGATCTTGAGAAAATTACACTGAGGAACTAACAAATTATTGTTAGCAAGCGAAAGGAAATGTACAAAGGAGAAAATTAAATAAACCTCAAGCGCATTATTCAAGGTAAACTAAGATTTACTAGTACTGCTAAATGAAGCAAAGAGAAGAAACAGGAGCACTATAGTTTAGCTAAATCTTCAACTTCTGTATAGGTTCAATAGATCACCATTAAAGCTATAGAAATAGAGATAAAGTTGTCATGTAACTTTTATTTATTCAATAGCTTCACAAAAGCCTATGTGAATCTTTCTTATCCGAAACTGCCAAAAAGGATAAGAAAAGAATGTGTAATAAGTAACTTGTCTCACTTGAAGATATATTTGATTCAAATTGTACTTTCTTTTATTTACCTTAGAGCAGCCAAGATAGAGTGAGTTTTATAATCTAATTGATATAAGATATCCTATTTAAATTAAGCATAATTTGCTGTATAAAATCAAAGTATAGTATTGGAAGTGCCTAACCCTATAGGGCATTGTATATAAAATTAGGATAATACACCTTCTTTATTTTTTTTTTCAAGTTTTATTTAAATTTCAGTTAGTTAACGTATAGTGTAATATTATTTTCTGGCATAGAATTTAGTGATTCATACTTACAGACAGCACCCAGTGCTCATCACAAGTGTCCTCCTAAATACCCATCACCCATTTAACCCCTCCTCATGCCCTCCCCCCCTCCAGCAACCCTCAGTTTGGTCTCTATAGTTAAGAGTCTATATTATGGTTTCCCTCTCTTCCCTTCCCCCAATGTTCATGTTTTATTTCTTAAATTCCAAAGTTAAATGAAATAATATGGTATTTGATTTTCTCTGCCTTATATTGCTTAGCATAATATACTCTAGCTCCATCCATGTCATTGCAAATGACAAGGTTTTATGATTTTTGATGGGCGAGTAATATTACATTGCATGCATACACACACACACACACACACACACACACACACATTATATACATACCAAAATTCTTTTTGTTTATTTTTGAGAGGGAGAGAGAGAGAGAGAGAGAGAATGAGTGCAAGCAGGGAGGGGCAAAGAGAGAAGGATACATAGAATCCCAAAGCCGGCTCCAGGCTCTGAGCTGTCAGCACAGAGCCCAATGCGGGCTCAAACATACAAACCACAATATCATGACCTGAGCTGAAGTCAAACACTTAACCTACTGAGCCACCCAGGTGCCCCAGTATACCACAACTTCTTTATCAATGGACATTTTGGCTTTTTCCATAATTTGGCTATCATTGATGATGCTACTCTAAACATTGAGATGGATATGTTCCTTCAAATCAGTATTTTTGTGTCCTTTGAGTAAATACCTAGTAGTGCAATTGCTGGATCTTAGGGTAGTTCTATTTTTAACATTTTGAGGAATCTCCATACTGTTTTCCAAAGTGGCTACAGTTTGCATTCCCACCAACATTACGAGGGTTCTCCTTTCTCCACATTCTTGCCAATATCTGTTATTTCCTGTGTTTTTAATTTTAGCCATATACCCTCTTTATATAAGAGGATATAATAGAGTAGTATGTTGAAATTTTATGTTCTACTAAAGTTATGATATTCCTATTTTTTTTATTTTATCACACAAGTGTCCACAGAATAGATTCTACCTCCCTCTTTTTCTTGTGTCTTTTATATATTTTATTCAGTATTTTCTCACATGTTATACTACCAGCAAACAAAACAAAAGTATAGTGAATGTCAATTGTGTGATCCAACATCTAAAACATAGGTTATATATAAAAAGTTGAATAAATGTATGTATTGCAATTTATGTTGCTGTAGAGTTACATCCTGCTTAAAGTGATGTCATTTAATATGTAGACATTCTCTGATCTTTTTCCACTAAAAAGAAATAAAGAGTATTTCCACTAAAGGGAAATATGTTGCCAATCAGCAGGATGCCAAATAACTACTCATCTCTCCAAAGCTTGATAAAATAAGTGTTAATATTTCCTATGTTCAAAGGAGGAGAAAAATCCAATTAAGAAAATCATAGCTAAATGAAAAAAAAACTTTGTGTATATTTTTCCTATAAAATTTCATTTTAAACTTTTGATTACACGGTGAAAAACACATTCAATTTAATTTTTTAAAATCAGGTTGTACTAAAGTCTATTTTATTATCACAATTTTATACTTTTATGACTTGATGAATATATTTAATTTGCCTTCCCCTAATGACTAGGTGGTAATGAACATTGTTTCATGTAACTGTTGACCTTTTATATATCTTCTATAGAGAAAGAAGGTGTTTCTTTCAGATATTTTGTTCATTTTTTAATTGGGTTATTTATCATTGGTTTTTGTTTGTTCTGTGTGTGTGTGTGTGTGTGTGTGTGTGTGTGTGTGTGTGTGTTTTGGCTCTTGAGTGATATGTTTTGGATATTAGTCCCATTTCATATATATAGTTTGCAATATTATTCTCATTCCATGGGTTGTTTTTTACTCTGTTGATGGTTTCTTTTGCTCTGCAGAAGCTTTTTAGTTTAATTTAGTCTCATTTATTTATAGTTATTTTGCCTCTGGTGCTTTAGGTGGGATTTCAAAAATAATGATTACTAAGACCCATATCAAAGAGCTTTGTCCTATGTTTTCTTCTAGGATTGCCATGGTTTCAGGTCTTATATTTAAGTTTTTAATCCACTTCAAATTAATTTTTGTGAGTGTTTAAGGTAGGAATCCAGTTCCATTTTTTTAAATACACGAATATGCAGTTTTCCTGGGACCATTTATTGAGGAGTCTATCTTTTATCCATTAAATGATCTTGACTCCCTTATCAAATACTATTTGACTGTATGCATGGGTTTATTTCTGGGCTCTCAGTTGTGTCCCATTGGTCTATTTGTTTTTATGCGAGTACCATACTGCTGTAATAACTATAGTTTTATAGTATAGCTTGATATCAGGAAGAGTGATACCTCCTGCTTTATTGTTCTTTTTCAGTATTTCTTTGGCTATTTTGGGTCTTATGTGATATTATATAAATTTTAGGTGTGTTTTTTTTCTATTTCTGGAAAATGCCATTGGAATTTTGGTAGAGATTTCATTGAACTCTAAGTGGCTGTTTATAGTATTGACATTTTAACAATAACAGCACGTTATCACCTTACACATGTTAGAATTGCCATAATCAAAAATAAAAGAGATAGAAATGTTAGTGTGGTTATGGAGAAAAGGGAGCTCTTGTGCTACATGAGTGTAAAAAGTAGCCAGTGTGGAAAATAGTATATAAGATCCTCAAAAGCTTACAAATAGAACTACCATATAACTTAGCATTTCCATCTCCAAAGGTAATGAAAACTTTAATATGAAAATATTTCTGCATCCTGTGTTTATAGCAGCGCTATTTACAATAGCCAAGACATGGAAGCAACCTACTGACCCATCAATGAGTACATAGATAAAGAAGTTGTGGTGTATAAAGTGGAATACTATTAAGCCATTAAAAATGAGAATATCCTACCACTTGCAACAACATGGATGAGCCTCAAAATATTATGCTAAATAAAATAATTCAGAAAAAGGAAAATATTGTATAATCTCACTTATATGTGAAGTCTAAAAAACAAAAACAAAAACAAGCAAACTGAACTTAATAGAAAGAGATCAGACCTGCGGTTACCAGAGGAAGAGGGTCGGGGACGGTGGTTTGAGGAAGTGGCTAAAAGTTTCAAACTTTTAAATAAATACTAGAGATGAAATGTACAGCACGATGATTTTAGCTAACAGTAAATCACATATAGAAAGAGCAAATCCTGAATTTTCTATATAGGCAGATAGATATTAGCTAAAACTACTGTGGTAATCATTTCATAATAAATGTAAATCAAACATATGTACTCCTTATACATAAACAGTGATATATGTCAATTGTTTCTTCATAAAATTGTAAAAAATAAAGTAGAATTTAAAAACAACCTCACCCATTTTCAGAAATTCAACTCAAGTGCCATTCCTTTCCCATTGAAGGATGTGAGTTTTCATAGTCCCTTGCTCTGTTCTTCCATATGTCATATTTGATTTCATTTCTGTTTTCTATTTCCCTGACTGCTTTTATCAGTCCAGTGCTTGTTACAGGCGAGCAGCCCTGACATTTAAAGCAGAAGAGCTTGAATACATGAACTTGGCATTCAGAATCACATTTTCCAGCTGGAAATCCCAAACCCAACAACTTTTTATGCATTAAATCATTTTCTTAGAAAGTCATAACGGAGAGCAACATTTACTTCTTTGAATCTCATCCTGTTTTCTGATAGTATGAACTAATACAGAGTATTTTATTTAAAGAAGTATTTAAATACAGACTTATTGTGGTTCAATACAATAAAATATTTATTTTAAATTATATTAATTCAATACATGGAAAGAAATTTCTTTTTTCAAGTCAACAATCATATGCATATTTTAGTTTCATTTATTTCTTAGGAGTATGCACATCTTGAATAGTAATTCAATACTCAAAGAAATTTCTGTTCTTGCACTTGATTGTATTAGATAATATCACTTGATTTTGTATACAATAGTAAATGCTCTTATATTTGTTATTTAAAAATTGACTTTGTGAGTTAATTTGAAGAACGTATTATATTATGTTCAATAGATAAAATGAATTGCTTTAATTTGCTATAGATATTTAGTTTATTAAACAGTATAATTAGTCATATCCATCCTTTGCTGAGAAATATAAATTGTAATGGACAGAAAAGAAATAAGGGAAGCCTTTCTTCCATCTGTCCCATCTTTCTTCCTATACTGCATAAATGTAAAAGATCTGTCTGATGGAATACAGAATGAAAGTAAAATGTGTGGCTATATTTATTTAGAATTAAATGAATGCATTTAGTGTATAACCCAACTAAATTAGTTGTGAAAGTGCATGTTTGAAAAATTTCTGAATGTGTTCAAATAATAATGCATTCAAAATCAAAATATGAATATTTTTTTAAAATTAAACATGCCCTCTTTATCCTTTACTGAACAGAATATTTTGTGCATCCGTGGCATGTAATTTTAGAGATCATATATTTCTTTATGCTCTATTGGTAATATATTTATTTTAATATTTTCAGAAATTTGAAGCAATACTTATTAATTCAGATCCTTTATAGAAAATTAGATTCAGAACTTCAGAATTTAATTTAATTAGAATTTTAAGTTATAAGTATAATTAATAGTTTGTTATAATCAGTAATAGGCAATATTGCCCAAATCCCACTCATTTGACTAAGGAGTCCCAAGGAAGTACAAAGCCCAGACGACTATTATTATGATGTGTCTCGCTGAAGGCAGGTGTCTTATTGCCCAGAACTAGTTGTCAAAGTGAAGTCCAGGGCCAGCAGTATCATCTCACCTGAAAACTAATTAGAAATGCAAATTCTTGGGCCCCAAGTGATTATGATGCATGCTAAATTATGGGAAACCACTAGCCTAGAGTATTTTAGCAATTTTTTTCTTCTGTTTTTAATTTTGTTTAAATTTTGTTTTATTTATTTTTGAGAGAGAGAAAGAGACAGTGTGAGCGAGGGAGGGTCAGAGAGAGAGGGAGACACAGAATCTGAAGCAGGCTCCAGGTTCTGAGCTAGCTGTCAGCACAAAGCCCCACGTGGGGCTCAAACCCACCAACCCTGAGATCATGACCTGACCTGAAGTTGGACGCTTAACCGACTGAGCCACCCAGGTGCTCCTCCTCCTATCTCTTTGTATATCAGACCCAGATATAGCTGTAAAAATCTCTTTAACACTTATACAACAACCACATCTTACTTCTCATAATCATCATGTATCTTTCATGAGAAATAAAGGGGAAAAAAAGCTGATTGGCCTCAAAAATTAATCTGTTACATTTAAAATATTCTGTTGTTTTTCATGTGTTTTCTCATACTTCAGAACACTAGTAAACATTGATGCCATTTGCGTATTGCAGTGAAAATAACTTTTTTCCCTCATGTGTACACGGATTCAAAGATAGACACACATATTTACTGACAGGTCGAATCTTAAAGCTCTCTTAATAGTAATTCTCAAAACTATTGAAAGGGAGTAACAATATTTAGGAGTTTTTGTATAGATTAAATAAAGATGGATTAAATTTACAGATTAAATGAAATATTTCTTGTAAAGTGATTGAAACAATGTAGGTACTTAACATCTACATTCCCTTTCTTATGATTTCTAATTCATATTTTTTGCAAATAATTTATCAATTGGTTCTCTTGCAAATAATGTCTCAAAGTGATTGTCAAAGGAGAGTTTCAAAATATATCTAAAAAGTAGTTTACTACCTCTAATAACTATAAAAGCATGTCCTCTGTTAACTCCTTCTGAATGTGTAACACTTCCTAAAATGCTCCTAGTTCATCCAATTATATGTGACACATGTAACAATTCTGTCTGTTCTATGTTTTTTCCTATGGAGGCATCAAGAAATTGAAAGTAGAAATCATCGTTAGATTTTGTCCTTAATGCTACATTCCCTAGTTAAAAGCTTTGCAGATATCTTGTTCTTATTTATAGCAGTGCACCTAGACTCATCTTAAAACAACCTCTTTACCTTTGAAAAAAATAGGCATTTTCATAATTGTCCTTCATTTAGTTCTGCAGTAATGCAATCTGCAAGGGCTAGTAAATTTCACTTTTTGAATTTTAAATGTTAACCAGTTCACTCTTATCACAAAGATCTAACTTATTTTTCTTACATTGATTTAAATTCTAGTAACTCAAGAAATCATTACACCATAGTACACTTTTATTTTTCAATGTTCTACTAAATCCAAAAAGTTGCCACTAAAAGTTATTTAGTGCCTGTCACATATGGTTGAAGACATTCCACTATTGCACAATTTTCTGAAGTTATAATTTATTTTATATGTTCAATGATTGTATAATCTAACTTTTCTTTTTCTCCTTAGTTTTAACTCTTTCCATTATGTCCCATTGACCCTAACACTAAAACAGTTTTGTGTTTCATATTTTCTAATAATGCCTATTTTATTCCCTTTAGGACTATTTTTATAGTCTAGACTTACTCATTACTTCAGTCAATCCCCTATATATATTAAAGCAGAAACATATTGAATAAGTAGGGAGAACACTAGAGAGGGTATGACTTTGTTTTCTTGAATTTCACGGTCAAGAATATAATATAGTGTCTAAAATTTTGATAAAAATATTCCAATAAAAGCATTCTTGAATCATGTTAATTTTGTTATTAATACTTACTGTTTTGTAAAATTATTCTCTGTATGTATATAATCATGAACAGCTACATTTAAATCCCAACCCTATGACTTATTAAGTATATGACCTTGGATAATTGATTCAAGCTCTCCCACCCTTTATAAAATGTGGATGGCAATAAAAGAATCTACTCTATGAGAGTGTTTTGAAAATTAAATGTATCAATAAATATATAGTCTAGGGAACACAATTATTGGTACAATTATAGTTACCACTGTGATAATTATGAAGCATGAATTAAAAAAAAAAAGACCACTGGGCTTTCTATTAAGAATAGAAACGTAAAAATACATTAGTTCTAGAATATGTACCTTATTTGGAAAATATACCAGATACCTAAGGAAATCAAGGCTTTACGTGTCTGATGCTGTTACACACATATGCTATACATTTATGCTAACATATGCTTAAGTTACACACTTATGCTAAGTTATCACACATAAGAATTACCACTGGCATGTAATGCAAGTGTATATTTTAGTCATACTGGAGGAAAAAATAAACAAAACTTAATAGTCTTGTGTTAACATCCTGACTTTGCCAGTGATCAGATGGCAAAAATCTAACAAGATACATAAGGTACCCAAGATTTAGTTTTCTTATTCCAAGTAGGAAAAAGAGTAACTATTTTTATAGTTATTTTGAGATTTAGATATTTTCTATGTAAAGTACTGCACATATCAAAGTACTGGGAACATTTTTAGTAAATAATTTTATTACTTATAATTCTAATATCCAAAGAATACAAAACCAGGATTTTATTTTGCAGAATAACAAATGCAGTTCTCATTAGTGATCCTGAAGCTTCGGGATTTGAAGAAATATATGAATAAATCATCTTATTTCCAGATATATTAGAATCCGGATATAATATCATGACTTGAACTGTCAAAGCAAAAAACAAAACAAAATAATCACTGTTTGATACTCTCATAATAAATACATTTTCTGAGTAAAAACTAAGTCTTAAATTCAACATGTAATTTATTCCAATATTGAAAATAAAATATTGTTTTAAATTCTATAGTAATATTTACAGGTAACAAATATTATCTTCAAATACTAATGAAGATCTATTATGTTCTCAAATATGACTTATTAATAGTTAAGTATACATAGGAAAAACAATCAGTAAATTACTTGTTATAATAGCATGTTGATCTGTCAAAAATATATATAAACTGCCATAAGCTAAAATATTTTTTCATTTATCACTTCTTTTTAATTTATCATAAAACACATTTAAAAACTCTCAGCAATTCCCCAAGATCCAGTTATTTTTATTTAATTTTTTTTAATGCTTTTTGTTTATTTTTTGAGAGACAGAGAGAGAGAGGGTCAGCGAGAGAGAAAGGGAGACACAGAGTCTGAAGCAGGTTCCAGGCTCTGAGCTGTCAGCACAGAGCCCGACAGGGGTTCAAATCCACACACTGTGAGATCATGACCTGAGCCGAAGCCGGTTGCTTAACCGGGGGAGCCACCCAGGGGCCCCTAGTTATTTTTATTTTAAATGATGAGATGTCCCTCCTTGATATTTCAGTCTCTTTTTATAAAAAAGAGAAGAAAAGAAAAGAAGAAAAAAGAAAGTGAGAGAGAGGAAGGAAGGAAGGAAGAAAGAGAGAAGAAAGAAAGAAAGAAAGAAAGAAAGAAAGAAAGAAAGAAAGAAAGAAAAAGAAAAAAGATGTGAACAGCTAATGCTAGAGATTTTCTTCAAGTGCTTAAAACAAGAATGGGATATATTTATAGGGAAGGGATTAGCTAATCTCTCTAGAGAAGGGATTAAAATTCATTTTACCCTAATTTTTTTTATTATTTACCTTATACATATTCATAGTCAATTGCTCTCTAAAATCATTTAATTATGTATTTCACATTCTTTCAGAATATTCCTGAATGAATTTCTAATACTACCTGTCAAATTGTAGGTTTCTCTTCTTCCATTATATTAGATAAAGTATTTAAAACATTCAACCCAAATTGCTCAATAAATATTAATTTCCCATTCCACTAATGTTCCAATCCATTCTCTTTTAGGTTATCTCTGTCTCTTCCTGGTTGTTGCAATTACCATTCAAAATAGAAGTAATGGAATCTGAGATATCTAATAATGCTATAAGTGATTGATAACTATGTAAGTGTAGAAAGATTTATCAGTCATTACTAAAATGCCTTATTTTGGGGGCGCTTGGGTGGCTCAGTCAATTGAGTCTCTGACTGAGGCTCAGGTCATGGTCTCACAGTTTGTGAGTTTGAGCCCCCGTGTTGGGCTCTGTGCTGAGAGGTCAGAGCCTGGAGCCTGTCTTCAGATTCTGTGTTTCCCTCTCTCTCTGTCCATCCCCTGCTCATGCTCTCTCTCTCTCTCTCTCTCTAAAACAAATAAAAGATTAAAAAAATAAATAAAATGCAATATTTTCTAAGTTTATTTTTATTTATTTTGAGAAAGATATAGAGAGCCGTTGGGGGAGAAGCAGGAAGACAGCATCCCAGGCAGGCTCCATGCTGTCAGCACAGAGCTGGACCCAGGGCTCAAACTCACAAACTGTGAGATCATGACCTGAGCCAAAAATCAAGAGTCAGAGGCTTAACCAACTGAGCCACACTGATGCCCCTAAAATGTAATATTGTTTAGCCTTCAAAAATAATTTCAAAGATTTTAAAGAAGCTGTTTTTGAAATGTGCTAGCTATAGTTGGCTTTTAATATGGGTTTTTGAAAAATGCCTCTTCTGAATACCTTCCCTTTCGTCAGAAACATCAGAAAAAAACCCTTGGTCTGTCTGTACACAGCTCCAAGTCGATGAAAAGCTCCTGGTGATAGGCAGTGGAACTGATTTCCATCTCACAGAATTTTTGAATGATTTGCTTCTGTGTAAAGCACAAACTGCACAGTCATGGCGGTCTTGATCTCAGCCAAAGACAAACTCTTTGTGACCTTCTGACTCGCTGGGGACTTACTAAGCAGTGCAGAAGACCATTTTCTGAATGAATCTTAGGCAGAAACTGGGTCAATAGGAAAGGAAACACTTTGTAGGAAGAGACTTCTCATGTTCTAAGAAGTATAACATTCTTTATGTAGAATTTTAAAAACTGAGTTTTAATATTTGAAATTGTAGTTATAGTTTGAAAAAAGAGGAAGCCAGAGGTGCCTGGGTGGGTCAGTTGGTTGCGTGTCCAACTTTGGCCCAGGTCATGATCTCACATTTGGTGAGTTGGAGCCCTGCGTTGAGCTCTATGCTGATAGCTCAGAACCTAGAGCCTGCTTTGAATTCTGTGTCTTCCTCTCTCACTGCCCCTCCCCCGCTTATGCTCTGTGTCTCTCTGTCTCAAAAATAAAATAAAAATTAAAAAAAAATTAAGAAATAAATGAAGCCAGTGGTAAAATTAACAAAATGGGAAGGCAGGTGAATGAGAAAAACCCTAAAACAAAAGTATTTGAGAAATTTTTTACCTGTCACGTATAAATTTTAAACTGTTTAAGCTCATTACATGTTTAATTATAATACAATTTATATGTACATGCTTCACCTTTCCAGTCTCTTTTTTTTTTTTTTGCAGGAAGGTGTGTGTGTGTGTGTATGTATGTGGGAAATGCAGAGTTTGTTATTGTGTTGCTGTTATTTTTAAACTGCAAACCTAAACTTTTATTTTATAGCAAAAAGTAAAATTTCATTTTAAAAAGACTTATGACCAATTAAATAATTAAAAAGTCATTCACAGTGCCAGAAACCGACCAGAGCATCTGGGGAGAGAATGTAAATATTTTTTCCATAGATAGTTTGACTTGTACCTCATTAAATCATTTGGAGCCTTACTGAGAGGTCCTGACACTCTAATTCCTACTCTGTACTCTCATGTTGATAAGTGAAACCCCTGCCAATTGTATGTATGTTTTTACTTTGATGGACTTTCTGGAATCATACCTATTCTTCTCTTGCCTTCTAGCCCCTTCTCATCTCTCATTCCCTTGCTTCCTCTCTCTTCTTCACCTGTCTTCTTCCTCACACACTCACTCTCTTCCTCTTTTCCATATTCCTAATTATTCTAATTTCTGGAATATTCTATTAAAATTTGTTTTTAATTTCTTTAATTTACAACAGCTATTTCTTGAAACAGCTTGTAAATAGTGCAACTTGTTATAAGCTTCTTGCTATTAGTTAGCGGGCTGAATGTCTTATTTCAACTCTGAGTACATTCATTATTTTGTAACGTTCCCTCTTTGTTTTCAGAGACATCTTCTCATCCTGCCTTTGATTCACTTTCTTCTGGGTTATTTTGTTTGTTTGACCTCTGCCTTTTATTATGGAAACTTTATTCAAGTGTCAGATAATTTTGGCATTCTTATATATATGAGTTGTGTACTATAAAACTTATTGAGGACTCTTGGTAATTAGTTGTGATAAACTACCAGTGTACTTCATTCATTCACTATGACCTGAGTTAATTAGAGCCACTCCTTGGTAGACTATTCAGTGAGAATAATTGTAGTCCTTTTCCCTTGAGCTGGTCAGTTGTATTTGTTTAATTTCTTTAAAGTAGACTTTGGTGGTGGGTTTTTTTTTTTTAAGTTTTAGGTCGACAGCAAAATTGAGCAGAAAATATACAGATTTCCCATTATACCTTCTCCAAAACATTCATAGCCTTTCCAATATCAATATATCTTACAGAGTGGTATGTTTGTTATAGTTAATGAACCTATATTGGCACATTATTATTGCCCAGAGTCCATAAGTTACCTTAGGATTCTTTCTTGCTTTTGTACATTCTATGGGTTCGGACAAGGGTATTATGATGTGTTTTTACATAAAGCATCATACAGAGTAGTTTCACTGCCCTAAAAACCTTTTGTGCTCCAACTATTCATCCCTTCTTTCTCCAAACGTCTGAATAGACTGATTTCATTTTTTACAGAACTATGATTGGCATGCAATATTCTATTAGCCACAGGTATGCATCCCAGTGATTCTATATTTTTATACAGTATGAAATGATCCCCACAGTAAGTCTAGTTACCATCTGTCACCATAAAAGTTATTACATTATTGATTATATTTCCTATGCTGTACATTACATCCCCAGGACTTACTTACTTCATAACTCAAAATATGTGCCTTTTAATCTCCTTCACCAATTGCACCTGCCTTCATCCTTCCCCCCTCTAATAATTAAGTCTTTTTCCTGTATTTATGTTTCTTTTTTGTTTGTTCACTTGTTTTGTTTCTTAGATTCTACATGTAAGTGAAATCATATTATATTTATCTTTCTCTGACTTATTTACTCAGCATAATGCCCTTTAGGTCCATTCATGTTGTCAAAAATATTGACACATCTTTTTCAATCTTTAATCTATTGATGAACCTTTAGGTTGCTGGGCTATTGTAAATAGTGTTGCAGTGAACACAGGAATGCATAAATCTCTTCAAATTGATGTTTCTGTTTTCTAGGGATAAATACCCAGAAGTAGAAATGCTGGATGGTATGGGAGCTCTATTTTTGAGTTTTTGAGGATTTCCCATACTGTTTACCATAGTGACCATAACAATTAATATTCCCACCAACAGTATATGATTTTCTCTTTTCCACATCCTTACTAATACTTGTTATTTCTTGTCCTTTTTGCTACTAGCCATTCTGACAGGTGTGAAGTGATAATCTCTTGGTTTTGATTTTTATTTCCATGGTGGTTACTTATGCTGAGCATCTTTTCATGTGCCTTTTGGATATCAGTATGTCATTGGAAATAATGTTTATTCAAGTCCTCTGTATAATTTTTAAATTTAATTTTTATTATTTAATTATTTCTATATTTTGGATGCTATCTTCTTATCAGATGTATGACTTACAAGCATTGTATTTCATTAAATAGGTTGCTTCTCATTGGGTTGATGATTTCCTTCACTGTCAGAAGCTTTTTAGTTTGATGTAATCCCATTTATTTATGTAAGCTTTTGTTGCCCTTGCCTGAGGAAACTGATCCAAAAAAATCATTTCTAAGACTGATGCCAAATTGCTTAATGCCTATGTTTTCTTCTGGAAGCTTTAAGGTTTCAGGTCTTATTTTAACTCTTTAATCCATTTTGAATTTATTTTTGTCTGAAGTATAAGATGTTGATCCAGTTTCCTGCTTTTGTATGGAGCTCTCCCATTTTCCCAGTGCCATTTATAGAAGAGACTATATTTCCCCCATAGTGTAGTCTTGCCTTCTTTACGATAGATTAATTGAACTTATATGTTTAGATTTATTTACGGATTCTCTATTCTATTGATCTATGTGTCTTTTTTTTGGTGTGCCTGTACCATACTGTTTTGATCACTATGGTTTTGCAGTATAGTTTGAAACAGGAGGCATGATACATCTAGCTTTGTTCTTCTTTCTTAAGATGGCTTTGACTATTCAGTGTCTCTTGTGATTCCATACAAATTTTAGAGTTCTTTTTTTTCTAGTTTTATGAAGAATGCCATTGGTGAGATTGCACTGACTCTGCAAATTACTTTGGATATTATGGATATTTTAAGAATATTAATTCTTCCAATTTGTAAACATAGTATATCTTTCCATTTCTTTGTGTCATCTTCAATTTCTTTCATCAATGTTGTGTAGTTTTCAGAGTATAAGTCTTTCGCCACCTTGGTTACATTGATTCCTATATATTTTATTCTTTCTGATGTAAATATAAATGGGATTGTTCCTTAATTTCTGTTTCTGGTAGCTTATTATTCGTGTCCAGAAACACAACTGATTTCTGTATGTTAAATATGTGTCTCCCTAAGAGGAAGATTTAATGTATTCTATCAGTAGATGACTAAGCCTGGTGAGACCATTCTTATATTCAAGTTACGATGTAGAACTGTTATGATATTTCACTGTCTGTAGTATAGAGTTTCATATAATTTTTCTGCTTTATTTTTTTAAGTTTTTAATTATTGAGAGAGAGAGAGAGAGAGAAAATGAACGAGTGGAAGAGTTCAGAAAGAGGGAAAGAGAGAAGCCCAAGTAGGCTCCACTCAGCATGGAGGCTGACAGAGTGACTCAGTCTCACAATTCCAAGATCACAAGAGTGGGACCATATCAAGTGTACGACCAACCAACTGAGCCACCAGGTGCCCCTGATTCTAATTCTTTTACTTTAATTCAGTATGTTAACTAACAAATATGCTTGATATCCACAGTTTTAATTAATTAGCTCAATATTTTCAAAGAAGAGTTGTCATTTTGCTTTGCATTTCAGTTCTGCACAAAGCAGTTTATGATAATCGCATACCATTCCCACCCAATTATTACCTTCCTGCTTTTACCATTTTTGTTGACAGTTATTACTCATTTATTGATTTTCTTTTCCCTTTTTTTCTGATCTGTTTTTTTCATCATTCATTTTATTATTGTGGATTTATGACTTTGTCTTCTTTATAATAGAGTTTATTGATGGAACACAGATACTTGTGTTTGAGCCACCTTGTCTCATTGGAAGTGCTAAAATATTTAAACTTGTTTTCTCTTAAACTCTTTACATTGGGATAAAATATAAGTTCTTCTCTGAATGCAAAAACTCTATCCTGAATAATCTAACATTTGTGAATAGATAGAAATTATATAAGAAATGTATCTTTAGATTATGTTTGGCTAATGCATTGTCTGCTAACTTGGCATTTATTTCATGATCCATGACACTTCTTTAAAAATTAAATTATTGAGTGAATTATAGTTTTCTCTGTAAATACATTTTGTTCATTGGTTCATTTATTAGAATTATCCACTTGGGAAAGAGTAATGGAAGAGAAAGTATTGTCTTGAAGCTCATGTCATTTCCCTGACTATACAGACTGTGTTCCATTCGTATTTGTACCTTCAAGTTTACCTGATTCAAATAAGAATATTTGAGACATGTTATAGGCAAGACACTGTCAGTGACAAACTTATGGTCCACTGATACTTGCATTGTAGGTGAGAGAAGACCAATAATAGGCAAATTCATATATATATTACATTAATGTTTAGTCCTTTTAAAATTAGACAAGAATAATGAGAATATTAGTATAGATATTGCTCTTTTGTATAGAGTATTCGGTGCAAACTTTTGCAATGATGTGACATATGAATAGATTCTGAAGGAAATGTGGGAGTGAGCCATGTGAGTATCTAGATATAGTACATTCTAATTGAGGGAAGAATAACTAAAAATGCCTTGATATGAAACATGCTTGTTGAATGTGGGTTTACAAAGAGGTTAGAGCATCTGAAATGCAGCAAGCAAGGGAGGCTAAACAGATAGCAGGTTCTAGCTCATGAATTTTCTAAAAGCCTTGACAAGGGCTTAAGAATAAACCTTGAATGAGACTCAAAATTATTAGAAGTTTTGAGAAGAGCACTGACATGATCTGACGTGTATATTTAGTAGATCTTAGTATTAGATGGAGAGCAGATTTCAGAGCAAACCAAAAGCAGATATACCAATGATGATAACTAATCCCAGAATCAGATAAAAGATGAGCATTGCAGGGCCTGGTGGAAGTGATGTAAGTTATGAGTAGAGACTGGTTTTGAAACAAATTAAAAAGAAAAGAAGGTTTATTTTGTGGAATGGATGTACAGTTAGAAGCTTCAATATCAAGTACAAGTGGTTGGCCCAAGTACAGAAAGATGGACTTGTCATTAATAGAGAAGAGTGGATGGTCATAACTTTTGAACAAAATGTGAGGGGTTGGGCAGAAAGTAATGGCTTATGGTTTTTACATATTCTGTATAAGATGCCTCGTCTATATCTAAATGTTTAATTTTCAGTTGGCTATGTAAGTCTGGAGCTGTGAAGTAGAATCA
>PJEM01010107.1:0-7500 GCA_004023845.1 Helogale parvula | reverse complement strand
CTTCATGTTGTTTTTCCTCTCTGATTGGGAGAAGAGTATTGGGTTAAGAATTCATGTGGATATGCACTTCTGAAGTCTGGCACTCAGTAGTAGTTTTCCCTTGGCAGGTTGGGTTTGCCAGCAGTCCTTCCATTGACTTATTCTTAATGTCAAACCTATAATTCAGCTGAGAAGAATTTGCTTGACTCTAATTCTAAAGCAGCAACTTGATTACTCTCTTTGTAATTCTAAACTAGAAATATTTTCTAAGCCAGAATTAATTTTTGATTTGGGTTTTACTACCCAAATAGTACTGATCAACATGGCCAACAAATAGATATAAACTGATGAACAAATAATCTTCTATGATATTTTTAATGTATTTTTAAACAGCTTTAAAAGGTTTACTTAGTCCCAGCATTTCAGGAAATTACTTATTATATAGAACAAGTACATAGAAATGTCATCTTTTTAGGGAAAAAATAGAAATAGCTTTATGCCTTTGAATAACAACAAAAACGCAATCCGTAGGGATCATAATGCTGACTATAGATGTCATTTTGGATATGGTTCCCCTTGTCTGGTACATTTATGTTCTAAGCACGCTTACATCCTGAATAATTCCTTCCTATGCTTAAAGGAAGCAAGAACCTTTGAGATACTAACCTAATAAGACGTTCTTGATGTTCACTAATGCCTTAGATTTGAATGATGAGTCTGGGAGGGGCTGAGCCTTTTGGAATGTGGTTACTCTTCACCCGGAAACTTATAAATGGAAAGAAACAAGTTATGAGTCCCTTTACCCAAGTATAATGGTGAGATGAAAACGGTAATGGAATCTCTGTATAAAACCTTGCGACAATGACACCAGACACAAGTGCAGTGACACCTGAAATTCTGTAGTATATGCTTATATGAGTCGCTGATAAAGGTAAAGAATAAGGTTCAGTAGGAGAAAGGAAACTCAGGCAAACAGGTCGCAGTGCAGCTGCTAAAGCTGTTTGTTGGTTCTAGAAAACGTGCTTTGTCTTTGGACAGTGAAGTGCCAGGATATATCCAATATCCATTAATCACAGGAGCCAAGGCTCAAGTGTACTGGGAAATCTTTTCTAACTTACTGGTAAGAGAGCTAAAACCTACTCTACACCCAGTTAAACCAGGTGTATTGATACATTTTCAATAATAAAATTGACAACCCATGCTCCCCAAGACATTTTTTAGACCTCAAACAATTTTTAGACTCCAGGACAATTTTTAGACTTCAAATGGCATGTTATAAGCTATTCTCTAGTAAATGTCATCCCTATGTTGACCAGCAGTAACTACCATAGTTCCTGACTTCCAGGATATCACTATAGAGCTACCACAGACAGGAAACATATTAACCCTATGCACTTTGATTCAAAAAGAGAACAGTAGGCACGTAGCAGCCACTGTCCCCCAGGGCAAATGTTTCCAAGCTCTCCCTGAGAAAGGAGATGTGTCTTTGATAGAATCTGGTTTTGCTTCCTGAGAGTTCTTCCCCATTACAGTCTTCTCTCTCACCATAATCTCAGTTCTTTCAGAACTTAATCTGCCCTCTGAAACATCCTTTCTTTTCTATTAGAAATGGCTCATATTTGTAGCAGTTAAGTAGCTTTCTTAGCCTGTGGAAAGTTGGGAATTCAGGCCTAGTGGGGTTTTGTTTTGTTTTTGTTTTGTTTTGTTTTGTTGTGTGTGTTTTGTTGTTGTTGTTGCTGATGCAACTTTCATGCAGTGTTTGTGGAATTTATATGTATCAGAAATGTTATCACTCCATGTGACAAAGGTCACATAATTCTTTCCCAGACTCTTCTCACTTTTGAGTGGCTTGTCAGGTGACTGCAAAACACTTCACATAAGATTTGTTGAGCCTCTTTAGTCTAGGTTTTGTTTTGTTTTTGTCTGGGGCCTAGTCTACTAGGCCCTGGCTTACATCCTTCAGAAGGGTCTTACAGCCACACTCTTGACTTGGTCTTTAGCCTCAGGCTTCATGTAACTGAGCATATTTTACTAGGCGGGAAGACTGGTGATGACTTGCCTTTTAGTTTTATTTTTCCAATCCAGCAAGTTCTGTCTCTTCTGAATTGCTTCTCCATTCTGCTTACAAGCTAAAGAGTTCCTTCTTGATCTTGTCTCTCTCTCTTGCTGCTATTTATCATTCATAGTTAATAAAACCAAACAGCCATTTGCAGCATTTGGCCTGGTGATCTCCTTAGCCAGACTGGAACGTTCACTGGATATACCCGTTATTTTCCAAGTTACCACACATGGGCAAGCAGAAACTGGAAAGCATTGAGGGAACTATTAGCAAAGGCTGGTAGCAGGAAGCCAATGGTTAGCAGAGGCTTATAAAGCAGTGAAGTCAGAGATTGTGACAGCAGACTAGAGAATGGGGAATGTGAAACCTTTCCCAAAGGTAAGGCCACTGGGTTTTGAATTCCTTTTTTTTTTTTTTTTTAATAGCAGCATCCCACTACCAGGATCTAATTTCTGGGTGATTTACCACTTGCTGAGGCATCGACCATACCAAATTTGAGTAGCTTAAAACTATGGTCATTTGTTAAGATTGCAGTCCCTATTATTGTGTGCTTCTGGTCTGGACCGACTTCAAACCAATCCGAGCTGGCTTGCTCATGCGTCTGCCGAGAGCTGGCAGATTAGCTGCAAGTGGCTTGCCCCGGATGGTGTCACTCCCAGGTGTGGAAGTTGGGTGGGATGACAATGGCAATTGCCCTCCTGCTACTCATCACCCAGTATACCGGCTCATGTATCTTCTCATGACACATGAGTTCTAAACGCGACAAGAGACGAATTTGCAAGTTTTTGGAGACCTAAATTATGAGCTTGCTTAAAGTTACTTCTACAACATCCTAATGGCCAAAACAGGTCACAAGGGTGGAGACTTAAACTTCACCTGCTTATCTTTTTGGGAAGACCTGAAGATTCTTGTGGCCATTTTTTAAATCTTGTCATTGACTACTTTAAAGTACAGAACCCTTAGCCTTTGTCCTAAACTGATATTTCTGAAATGGTCTTGGAACCAGGAGTCTACCTATTTTTCTACTGACACATGCCTTTTCCTTGATTAGTAACATCACACAGTTTGTGTTAGAAATCATACTCTCTATTCTCATTTAAAAAATTATGATTAGCCCAGCGCAAAATAGTATCCTTCAGAAAGAAGTATTACAGAAAACCAATTAGTCTAGGCTGGTTCTAATTAGCAGATAAATTCTAGTATGACAGAATTTTAAAAACAAAATAGGAAAGAGCAAAAGCACATTATGACCTTGTTAAAGAAAATATAGTTGCTCCAGAGAAAACCAATAAATTATTAGATTAAGATACTTTGATATCATTTACCCACATTCAATTTTATCTGTTTTCTGTTGAGTTAATCACCAAACAAAAATGCACTACTTAATAAAGCCAATTATACACAAGTAGGATTTGAATAATTTTATGAAAGATGCAACATCTGAGAAAGCGTTGAGTAAAAGGTAGCTGAGGTAGGTTTCCAGACTTGCCTTACCTGTTTTCAGGATCAACAAATTAGTTATACACATAATCTCATGATTATAAAGTACATTTTGTCCACTTAAGTAATGTAATGCATACAAAAATAAATATCAAAGATGTATTGAAAACATTCTTTGAGTTGAACCATGTATTAGAAATTAATTTATGTAGGCTCTGCCACTACTCTGAGCTAATTACCAGTGTCATTTCCATAATTATGCACCATATTCATTTCACAGAGCAACACTTAGGATGGAAATAGCCTAATTTAGCATACCCACTTCAGTAAACTGTAGAGTTGAAAATATGCACGAATAAATTTTAAGGTATATGAGTTCGTGAAACAGCAGTGTCACAGAATGTCGGGGAAATAAACATTAATATCATCGAATTAGTGATTTTAAACAACCTTGAGCTCATGACTTTGCATAAGCCTTTATTTAAATTCAAAACAGTTAAATATGATTAATGCAAATTCCTCTACTCTGAAATCTGTGATTAGACAGATATAAACTGGGTTTAATTTTACCCCATCAAGGAGATATTGATTTAAATATCAGTATTATGATCTGTATTTCAAAACACATGCTAACTTTTTTTGATAAAACAAACTTTTTCAAGTACTTTTCTTAAACTTAAAAACTGACTTCTTCATGTAATAGAAGAGAAAATGAAGTGATGTATTTAACATATTCTTCAGTAAATAACGGGATTGTTCAAAAATATTTCTTGAGCTGGGCATACATGATATTATTAATCCCAAAATAATTCTGTGACAAAGGGATGAATATCATTATTTCACAAATGAAGAAGTCAAGCATTAGATAGGTTGTTTGGTTTCTGGAGATATCACAGGTAGGAGGTGCTGCACAGGAAAGCCGTCCTGGGCTTCTGCGGCTGTCTTCATCCAAATCTGGGTGCTTCCAACACATCACTTTGACAGAATCTTGACATTTCATTGAGCATTTTAGAGGCATTTTCTGAAAAAAAAAATGCACATTGATTGCCATTTTAAGTAAATACAAATCAAGACCTTGGCAGAGACTCAGAGGAAAGTCAAAAGGATTGTAAATAAAATGGGAGATAATGTTTGGTAATTACCAACTCCCTTCCCTGCTTCCAGCTCCTCACCTCTGGCCTTCATTTTTTGCTCCAGTCCTGTTAGTTCATCCATAACTGATCAGACCACACTTTGTGTTTTCTAATTTGCTATTCCCTGGGCACGTGATATGGGACTACCCACCATGCTGATGCTGCAATGCCTACTATTGATTGACAACCACTACTTTATGGCTGAGTAAGCAGACTCGTAATCTATTAGGAGACTTCAGGAGTTTTGCAAAAAACATTCAACACCCAGATCTTTTTCAGACCACTTCCCAGTATCTTAAGATGTATTTCAAGTTAACTCAAGATTTAGAATAAGCCTTTTACACAAAACTTTGCTGTTTAGTAACAGCATAGATTTTCCTAATTAGCACATAGCTGGCATTGTCTCATTTGAATAATTTCAGTTTATTTTTATCTGCTCATTCACTTTGTAGCTTATTTCATTGGACACTGGAAATGTGAAAGTGTTTTCTTTTGAAAATAGGTATATATATTTAGGTTTACAATACATTGTAAATATTAGGAAATTTGCTTTATTTAAATTCATGTAAAATAATGCAATATACTAAAGGTCTCTCATATACTCTATTTTTTTTAACTCTGTTCATTTTTTTTTGAGAGAGAGAGAGAGGGAGAGCGTATGCACCTGTGCACAGGGACAGGGGTTGGCAGAGAGAGAGGAAGAGAGAAAACTCCAAGCAGGGTCTGCACTCTTAGCACAGAGCCTGATGCAGGGCTTGATCTCATATACCATGAGATCATGACCTGAGCTGAAATCAAGAGTTGGCTGCTTAACAGACTGGGGCATCCCTTGTACACTCAATATCCTAAACACATATCATGTGGCACAAACCACCAGAAAAAACCATTTTTCTTCTTCTTTTAGTCTATTCTTATTGGCCATGTGTGTGTCTAACTTACTGTACTTTGCTAATCACCTGGTTCTGTCACCATTTGTTTCATTTTATTTACTAACTTATTCAACACACTTTAGAGGTGGAATTCTCCAGGATAATACATGCCCAGTGGTATGTGTCCTAAAAGTTCATCCTCCTATTATATATTCCCAAAGCAAAAGTATTTTATACTTTCTTTAAAGATGAAAAGGCAGTGTTTCAGTTTTTTCAATCCTTCCCATATGTCAAATAAGCTGCAAATCCCTTAAATAAAGTATTTAATTCTCGTCACCACCTTGTGACAGTGTGCTATGAAACATGGAAGCATGCACTCATGTGTTCACATGATTAATTTATTTGTTTAATGGACAACTGTTGCTAGTCATTATAGGGGAAAGGAGATCATGACTGTAACCAGGGGTCCATATGAGGAGCTGTTAGGATCCATTCACAACATGGTCCATGGTTAGTGATAATTAAATTTTAGCACTGTAATTATTTTTATTCCTGCCACCATTTTATTTCTAATTCGGATAGCTTATAACTGATCCCATTCATCAAGTGATGCTCTAGTTTCATAATTCAATAATACAAATAAAATACCATTCATACAAGACCCCCAGAAACACAAGATTATTTTATTATGAATGCACTACCAAAATAATATCCCAGTCTGTGGGACTCGGACAGATTTGTACCTGGCTTATCACTAATGAAGATTAAAACTGAATGGGAATGATTTGCAATGAAATGAATTCCATACATGAGTCCCTGCATTTTTTAACTTCTTTTTGTTTAGAATCAAGTTCTTTTAGATTTATTGGGTATTTTAAGTTGGAAAGATGAAGATTAATTGAAGTATGTGATTTTGATGTGATCTTTGAAATTTGTAGGTAAACATTAAATTTCAAAAGTTTACGTATTAAAGTCTTACTGGCGGAACAGTAAGGTTACGGAGAATTGAATTCAGAGAACAATCAGCCCTTCCTCTATTTCTTGCTAGTGCTATAACTAGACAATATATTTTAAATTCACAGTGTAAGAATTACAGGTGGATATACTTATTTCAATAACTCAATGTGATTAGTGGAGTACAGCCAAAGGTCTAAGTTCTTGTACTTCTGTGACCTCATTTGTATCAACCAGTCCTTATCAAAGGCATTTGCTCAGAGTAGTCAATATTGTTTGAAGTCAGATAAATTCTATAGTTAAGGAACTTGGATCGTGCAGGGGTAGATGAGGAATGCTTCAGTGAGTTGTCCATTATCAAAATGTCTAAGGTTAAGTGGAGAATTAAACTGACCAAAGCCTGCAGTCTAACTTCCTAGCCTGGCAGAGGGGCAGCTAACTTTCTTTAACAGCAAATTCCTTTATCTGTAATTACCTACCTCTTTTAACTCTTCTAACGTCTGCCAGCATGAGTCTCCTAATTTTATAAATGACTGCACTCTTAGACAGATAGATTGCACTTGGTTTTTGTTTTTCCTAGCTTTTTCAGTGAGTCCTTTAGAAGAGAATCAGAAAAATTCTTTTCAGATTATTCTCCCTAAACTCCCACTGCTTCATGATTGGTAATCAAGGTGTTAATGTGAAGAAGTGACAGGTTTAGATATCAAATCTCTAGTCCCCAATTTTACATCAATACTTTAATATCAGTGATGTCTGTGCCAAAAAGAAGGCTAGTTGACAGAGTACAAGAAAAATTTTTTTTGTGTGTATATATGTGTGTGTGTATAGATTATACATTAGATTATAATGTGGGATTTAAAAACATTACATTGTATTATAAATTTCACAGATTTAACTTTATTCAAACATCAATCTCTTTGTAAAGAATCTACATTTAGAATATTTTTTATAATAGTTTGTTGTCAAAATAGTTTCCATATAACACCCACTGCTTCTCCCCACAAGTGCCCCCCACCATGACCATCACCCCCTCCCTCCCTCCCCCTCCCCCTTCAGTCCATGGTTC
>PJEM01010106.1:24786-65553 GCA_004023845.1 Helogale parvula | reverse complement strand
TCTCCAAAGAGTACATCCAGATGGCCTACAGGCACATGAAATGATGCTCAACATCACTCATCATCAGGAAAACACAAATCAAAACCACACTGAGATACCACCTCACGCCAGTCAGAGTGGCTAACATGAACAAATCAAGAGATTATAGATGCTGGCGAGGGTGTGGAGAGACGGGCACCCTCCTACACTGTTGGTGGGAATGTAAACGGGTGCAGCTGCTCTGGAAAACAGTGTGGAAGGTCCTCAAAAAGCTATCCATAGAACTCAGTTATGACCCAGCAATAGCCCTGCTAGGGATTTACCCAAGGGATACAGAAGTGCCGATGCATAGGGGCACATGTACCCCAATTTTCATAGCGGCTCTGTCAACAATAGCCAAATCATGGAAAGAGCCTAAATCTCCATCACCTGATGAGTGGATCAAGAAGATGTGGTGTATATATATATATATATATATATATATATATATATATACACAATGGAGTATTACATGGCAATGAGAAAGAATGAAATATGGCCATTTGTAGCAAAGTGGATGGACCTCGAGGGTGTCATGCTAAGCGAAATAAGTCAGACAGAGAAGGACAGATACCATATGTTTGCACTCAGGTCTAGCAGGAGGTCAGGAGAAACCTAAAGGAGGACCAGGAGGAGGGGAAGAGGGAAAGAGTTGGGGAGAGAGAGGGACGCAAAACCTGAAAGACTATTGAATACTGAAAAGGAACCGAGGGTTGAAGGGGGAGGGAGAGGGGGGAAAGAGGTGGTGGTGATGGTGGAGGATACTTGTGGGGAAGAGCACTGGGTGTTGTATGGAAACCAATCTGACAATAAACTATTTTTTAAAAATAAAAAATTAAAATGCAGAACACTTATTCAAGGAAAAATACAACTACCAAATAAAAATTATAGTTACCCTCAAAAAAAAGTGTAGTCAATCCCATTTAAAAATCTTCATTACAAGCAAGGCTAAGCATGTGGTAAGAGGTACAGTCCCTGCCTTTAACAGATGCCATGTCTAATTAGAAAACTGTACATACGTGAACACACACACACACACACACACACACACACACACACACAATCTCCCAAAACCCAAGGACTACAGATGTCAGGAGCTGTTAGCACAGGAACCCATTTCTGACCCACAGGGGAGGAGAAGAACCAGATGGGAGTTCAAGCACCAAAGTTCCTGCCAACTTCAGCTGTTCTCACCCAAACTGACCTTCTGACTTTTTGTCTCCTACATTTTGAAAGGCATCTGGGTACCTTGCTTGTCCCATATGGAGGAAAAGCTGACTTAGCCTTCAAAGGTGTATGTAGTTCCTCACCTAATCCTCCACTTTGCTCATAGCCACCCATACAGTTCAAGCCCTTGGACCTTGCTTTTCTCTATGGCAGAACTGCCTGGTAGAAGCTGCAATCTCTGAATTCAGGATCCATCCCTGAACAGATGGCCACCACTCACAGTGGACTTCATATCTGGCCAACGTAGGGCATTATTTATCTAATGAGCAATCTAGCAAATGAGGTTAAACATGCAAGCAGCATTCTTCATTTCAACATCCCAGCTGTTGGCTCTTAGGCCATGGGCCATCAATCAGGCTGAGCTGAGCCTCAGTGTAATGTATTGGTATTAGAAGATCCCCTAAGAGACCAACCAGGGAACCAGATATACTGAGGTAGCATTACACACATTTAGGTTGTGAAGGTTCAACATTTCTGATGAACAAAGGGCGGGCTGGCCAACTCCCATCAGGGAGAAGTCATTATAGAGTGATTGTCTAGGGTATAGCAATCTATATGCTGATGAGAACAGTATTTGTTCATTTTTATTGTCTATTGCAGTGGTTCTCAAATTTTAGCTTTTGGAAGATCATGTAGCAAGATTTTTAAATACGGAATAGGTCCAGGTGGCACCAGAGAATTTGAATATCCAACAAGTTCTCGGGTGGGGACCACAGGATCAGGGACCATACTTAAGAGGCATGGATATATAGGAACAATCCTATATAACAAATATACTATTATGTTTTTTACATATAATGAGTACCTTCTTCAGGTCCAGCCCATATGGAAATTGTTGTAAGGTGACATATACCAACATGTCCAGATATTTGTTGAAATAAGGAGGGATGGAAATGTACAAGCAACAATCAACCAACTACCAAGTATTTATTGAGAACCTGTCATGTGCAAAACTAGATAATAAACTCTATAATGATTAAAAAGAATTGTCAAATTTGATAGGAATCTAAATCTGAAAAGTCTTTCTTGCAGTCGTATAGTCCTTAGAGTTAACTTTAAACCTGCCAATCTTTCACCAAGTAATACCATGTCTAAAAATTTATTCCAAGAAAAGAAAATTTTTTAAATATTTTTTAAAGTTTATTTACTTGTTTTTGAAAGAGAGAGAGAAAGAGAGAGAGAGAGAGCAGGGTAGGGACACAGAGAGAGGGAGACAGAATCTCAAGCAGGTTCTGTGCCTACAGCACAGATGTGGGACTTGAATTCACAGAACTGTGAGATCATGTCCTGAGCCAAAATCAAGAGCTGGATGCTTAACCGACTGAGCCACACAAGTGTCTCAAGAAAATAAAGATACCAAACTAAGGAAATGTTCACTGAAGCTTTTTTAAAGTGAAAAGGTAGAAATATAAATGATCAATAAATATAAATGTAAATAACAGATATATTTCTTTTCTCTACTACTACTACACACATTTTCCCCATATTTCTCTAGCCCAGTGTTCTCAAAATGTCTGGAGGAATTTTTAATTGTCAAAGCTCAGGAGAAACGTATATAACTGGCATCTAGAAGGTATAGACCAGGGATGTTCCACAACGTACAGGACAGTTCTCACAACAAAGACTCATCTGACCCAAAGAGTCAATAATGCTGATCATGAGAAACATTGCTGCATTTGCCAGGGAATTCCAACAGAGCTACATAAACTGTAATGACTGCCATGTGATAGAATTAGGCCCCCTAATTAGTGAAGGATTTTATTCCACTCAGAGTCTCCTGATGTTATTTCTACATCTCTAGTGAATCCATACTTGGCTCATGCAGACTTATCCCCTCTGCTCCTGCCTGTATTGTGGCAGCTCAGAGAGATGTTCTTTGAAAGCAGCATCTCACCCCACACAGCTGCCAATGACCCCCAGGGGAGGTTGATGGGGCCTAGAATGCTTCCCCTGATGCCCCAGAGCTTGTTAATGCTGTCCTCCACAGTATCAATATCACCACAGCTCTGGAGAGTCTAGTACCTGAAAACTATAGTAGTGCTGTTGGTTGGTCTCAGAGAGTAGTCTGTGAGAAGTTTCTTTAGCTTCTCCCTGCAGTCACTCTCTATAAGACTCCAGTACAAGTTTGTGGGTCCTGGTCAGGAGACCAAGAGCCAGGAAAATATTGTGCTGTCCTCTCATATCTTTGACACATGAGCCAACTACTTTTCTACTTTTATTGACAAAAATCTGCAAGCAAATAAACATTTGAAAATCCATATATACACACTAAGAGTAAATAGTATGAGTTCAGAGAAAGGTACAATTATTCCAGTTGACATTCTCCACAGCAGCCTGGAAATTCCTCCTCCACACCCCACCCCTGATGCCACATGGCCAGGCTAGTTCCTGTTCTTTTGCCTTTACTTATCCTCTCATATAAGATCCCTCCACCTCCTTTCTGCCTGCCTAAATCTTACTATATTTCAAGGTCTAGTTCTCATCTTCTACAGGACGCTTTCAAATCAGCTAAAATGCTTTGACTATAAGTGGTAAAATTTGTTAAACAATTAGTGGTCTTACTACTTCATATAGAAAGAAGTGTGATGTAGAAAGTTCCAGAGTTGAGCAATTTGACAACTCAGTGACTTATTTCCAATTCTCTTGGTTATTGGTCTCATAGTCACAAGATGGCTGCCACAGCATCTCAACATCATGAAAATATCCAAAGGCAGGAAGTAAAAGGAAGTTTCCCTGCATTTCCATTGCTTGGGGCACAAGAAGGAATTTGACTGGAAGCCTTCCTTTTTTGGTCATAGAGGAAATTCTTTCCCACAAATCTCCAACAGATAAATCTTTATGTTTTATTGACCACAACCAAAGTGATCACTGAGATTATTGTGATGAGCTTTAGTCAGATCCTGGGTCATTTCTTGGGCCTGGAGGAAGGGTTCATCTTAACTTAGCACATTGAAAAGCATGAGTGCTTTGGCAGAAAAAGTCTGGGGCTACTCCTCTAGAATGCAGAGTAGAACTATACTATCTTAGATACTATGCAAAGTAAAATTCATAACTTATTTGAACTTGTTAGTGATGAAAACACATGAAGAGAGATAGGGATTTAAGTTCAAATTCTCCTTGCTCCTTTTCCATTGTTCACCATTTAAATGACTCCATGAAAGGCACCACAATGGAGACAGCAAACTTAGGTTTGAGTCCTAACCCTCGCATTAATGAATAACCTTGGGCAAGTCACTTGCTGTCTCTGAATCTCAGTTTCTATCATTCCTGGCAGTTTATTATTCTCGAATACAGAAAATGACACCTTGGAGAAGCTAGAAGCTGAAAACAAGTGTTCTCCATGGGCTTTCCCTACTTACTTCTCTAACCTTCCTCAGCCTTCTCTAGGATGAGAAGCTGTCATGAACCATGGTCCTGTCTACTCAAGAGTTTCTGAGTCCCAACAACAGAATCTGTAGACTCAACACCGAAGCACTGAATCCTAGAACTCAGGAACATTATACAGAGCAAGGGACTGCCAAGACTGGAAATGTTTGGAATTTCTAAACCACCAGACCCAATAAAATGATTATATTCAGGACATTGGTATATTTTTTAAACTTTATTTTTTAGAGTAGCGTTAGTTTTACAAATTGAGAGGAAAGTAGAAAGATTTCCCATACACCCTCTGCTCCTACATGTGAATAACCTCCCCCGTTATCACTCATCAGACTGGTACATTAGTTACCAAGGATGAACCTATATTGACATTCATAATTACCCAAGATCCGTAGTTTATTTTAGAGTTCACTCTTGGTGTACATTCTGTAGTTTTAGACAAATATATAATGATATACATACATCATAATATCATAAAAGGGATTTTTACTGTTTTAAAAATCCTTTGTACTCTATTTATCCCTCTTCCCTCCTCCCAACACCTTTCAACTAATCTTTTAATTTCTTCAGAAAGTCATAGTTGGAACCATAGTTGGAATCATATGTAGCCTTTTCAGATTGGCCTCTTTCACTTAATAATATGCATTTAAAATTCCTTCATGTCTATTCATAGCTTGCTAGCTCTTTTTTTTTTAAATGAGAACTCAGGATTTATTCTCAACAACATTCATATAGATCAGATGGCAGTGCCAACTGTAGTTATGTTGTGTATCACATCCACAGTATCATTTAATCTTCTCAGTGGAAGTTTGTATCTTTTGACAACTTTCCTCCAATTCCCCTCCTAGCATCACATTCCAGGCCTAGTAATCACAAATATGATTTCTTTTTCTAGTTTGGTGGGTTTTTTTGTTTTGTTTATCTTGTTTTAGATTTTGCATATAAGTTAAAACAAGCAGTATTTGTCTTTCTCTCTGACTTATTCTACTTAGCATAATGTCCTCAAGATCCATCCATTTTGTCTCAAATGGCAGGATTTCCTTCCTTCTCATGGATGAATATTATCCCACTGTGTGTGTGGAGTATATATTAAAAAAATATATATGTGTGTGTATATATAATGCTAATTAGTGTCAGTGGTGTAAAATAGCAGGCTAGTTTCATTCACATCACAATATCTTCATCCACTTATTTGTTGATGGGTACTTAGGTTGTTTGCATATGTTGTCTACTGTAAATAGTGCTGTTATGACCATTGGAGGTGCGGATATTTTTTTCAATTAGTGTTTTTATTTCCTTTGAATATGTTCTTAGAAATGGAATTGTTGGATTCCATGGTAGTTCAATTTTTAATTTTTTGAAAATCCCCCATGCTGTGTTCTATACTAGCTATACTATTTGTACTGCTAGTGTACAATACCACTAGCAGTGTAGAAGGATTCACTTTCATCTGCACTCTTGCCACATTCTTGTTATTTCTACATCTTTTTTTATTATGGCCATCCAACAAAAATGAGGTGATATCTCATCGTCATTGATTTGCATTTCCCAAATGAATAGTTATGTTGTGAGAATTTTTTTATGTACTTATTAGTCATCATGTATCTTCTTTGGAAAACTGTCTATTCAAGTTGATTGCCAATATTTAAACTGGATTATTTTTAGGGTTTGTTTGGGGTTTTTTTTGCTATTGAGTTGTATAAATTTTTACATTGTGTGTATGAAGTCCTTATCAGATATATGGTTTGCAAATATTTTTTCCCATTCCATAGGTTGTCTTTTCACTTTGTTAATTATTTCTTTTGCTGTGCAGAAGCTTTTTACTTTGATGTAGTCTCACTTGTTTGTGCTTTTGTTCCTTGTGCTTTAGGTATCATATCTTAAAAATAATCATTGCCAATACCCATGTCAAGGAGATTTTTTCTTACATTTTCTTCTAGAAGTTTCATAGTTTCAGGACTTATATGTAAGTCTTTAATCCATTTTAAACTAATTACTGTGAATGGTGTAAAATAGTAGGCTAGTCTCACTTTTTTACATGTGAACATGCAATTACAGGCATCATTTATCTTTTCACCATTGACTATTCGTGGCTCCCTCATCAAATATAAGTCGACCATACATACACTTGATCTCGAACTTATGATAGTTTGCCTTACTTTTTTTTAACTTTATGATGGTGGAAAAGTAATACATATTCAGTAGAAATGATACTTCATATTTTGAATTTTGTTTTTTTTCTTGGCCTAGTGATAAACACCAAGATACTGTCTCATGATGCTGGGAAGAGGCCACCAGCTGTAGCTCCCAGTAGATATATGATCATAAGACTAAACAACTGATACACTTATAACCATTGTCCCTACGCAACCGTTCTGTTAATTTACTATTAGGACCGTATTCAATACATTGCATGATATATTAAACACTTGATTATGAAATATCCTTTGTGTTAGATGATTTTTCCCAACTGTAGGCTAACATAAGTGTTCGGCGAATAAAGTAGGCTAGGCTAAGCAGTTTAGGCATATTAAATGCATTTTCAACCCATATTTCCAATTTTTATTTTTTTAAGCTTTTATTTAAAAACTAGTTAGTTAACACATAGAGTAAAATTGGTTTCAGGTAAAGAATTTAGTGATTCATCACTTACTTATAATACTCAATGCTCATCAAAACAAGTCCCCTCCTTAATACCCATCACCCATCTAGCCCATCCCCTGCCAACATCCTTCCATCAACCCTGCTTGTTCTCTATAGTTAAGAGTTGTTAGTGGTTTGCTTCCCTCACTTCTCCCCCTTCCCTTATGTTTATCTGTTTTGTTTCTTAAATTCCACATATGAAAGAAATAATCTGGTATTTGACTGACTTATTTCATTTAGCATAATACACTCTTGCTCCATCCACATCATTGCAAATGGCAAGATTTTACTCTTTTTGATGGTTGAGTATGTTCTTCTGTGTGTGTGTGTGTGTGTGTGTGTGTGTGTGTACCACATCTTCTTTATACATTTTATCAGTAGATAGACATTTGGGCTCTTTCCATAATTTGGCTATTGTTGATAGCATTGACATTAAACATCAAGGTGCATGTGTCCCTTCAACTCAGTATTTTTGCGTCCTTTGAATAGTACCTAGTAATGCAATTGCTAGGTCATAGATTAGTTTTATTTTTAATTATCTGAAAAATCTCCATACTGTTTTCCAGAGTGATGCACCAGTTTGCATTCCCACCAACAGTATAAAAGGATTACTCTTTCTCTATATCCTCTAAATGTTTTGTTTAATGTGTTGCTAATTTTAGCCATTCTGACAGATGTAAAGTGGTATCTCCTTGTGGGTTTGATTTGTGTTCCCCTGATGAAGAGTTATATTGAGCATCTTTTCATGTCTCTGTGAGCCATCTGCATGTCTTCTTTGAAAAAAATCTCTGTTTATGTCCCCATTTCTTAACTGGATTATTGGTTTTGGGGTATTCAGTTTGAAACTTATTTATAAGTTTTGGATGCTAACCTTTGATTTGATAAGTCATTGAAAATATCTCCTCCCATTCCATAAGCTGCCTTTTAGTTTTGTAAATTGTTTTCTTTGCTATGCAGAAGCTTTTATCTTAAGTCCCAATAGTTTTTATTTTGTTTCATTGCCTCTAGTGACATGTCTAGTAAGAAGTTGCTGCAGCCGAAGTCAAAGATGTTGCTGCCTATGTTCTGCTCCAGGATTTTAATGGTTTACTGAGTCACATTTAGGTTTTTCATTCATTTTGAATTCATTTTTGTGTAGGGTGTAAGACAGTGGTCCTTATGAAAGAAACTTAGGAAAGTTTCATTCTTCTGTTTGTTGCTGTCCAGTTTTCCAAACAGCATTTGTTAAAGAGAATTTAGTGATTCGTCATTTACATATAATACTCAATGCTCATTACTAGTGCTCTCCTTAATACCAATCACCCATCTAGCCTATCCTCTGCCCACAGCCCTCCATCAACCCTGCTTCTTTTCTATAGTTAAGAGTTTCTTGTGGTTTGGATATCTTTTCCTGCTTTATTGAAGATTAGTTGACCATGTAGTTGTGGATCCATTTCTGGGTTTTCTATTTTTCCATTGATTTATGTGTCTGTTTTTGTGCCAGTTTAAATCTGGAATTGTGATGCCTCCAGTTTTGCTTTTCTTTTTCAGGACTGCTTTGGCTATTTGAAGTCTTTTGTGGTTCCATACATATTTTAGTATTTTCTACCTCTATGAGAAATGCTGGTAGTATTTTGATAGGCATTGCATTAAATGTATAGATTGCTTTTAACAATGTTTGTCCTTCCAATCCATTATCATGGAATGTTTTCCCATTTCTTTGTGTCATCTTCAATTTCTTTTATAAGTATTCCATAGTTTTCAGAGTATTAATCTTTTTATCTCTTTGGTTATACTCATTCCTAGATAGCTTATGGTTTTCGGTGCAATTGTAAATGGGATTGATTCAAAGATTTCTTTTTCTGATGCTACATTATTGGTGTATATAAATGCAACAGATTTTAGACCCTGTGACTTTGATGATCTCATGTATCAGTTGTAGTTATTTTTTTGGTGGAGTTTTTGAGTTTTCTACATGGAGTATCATGTCATCTACGAATAGTGAAAGTTGACTTCTTCCTTGTCGATTTCTATGCTTTTATTTCTTTTTGTTGCCTGGTTTCTGAAGCTAGGACTTCCAGCACTATATTAAATAACAATGGTGAGAGTGGACATCACTGTCTTGTTCCTGACCATAAAGGAAAAGCTCTCAGTTTTTCCCCATTGAGTATGATATTAGTTATGGGTCTTTGATATATGGCCTTTACAAGGTTGATGTATTTTCCCTCTTTTCCTACTTTTTGAGGATTTTTATCAAGAATGGATGCTATACTTTGTCAAAGGCTTTTTCTGCATCTAGTGAGAGGATCATTTGGTTCTTATTCTTTCATTTATTATGAGATATATCACACTGATTGATTTTTGAATATTGAAACACCCTGGAAGTCCAGGAATAAATCTTACTCGATCATGGTGAACAATTTTAATGTATTGTTGGATTTGATTTGCCAACATCTTGTTGAGAATTTTTACATCCGTGTTCATCAGGGACATTGCCCTGTAAATTCTCCTTTTTAGTGGGGTCTTTGTCAGGTTTAGGAATAAAGGTAATGTAGAATTTGTTTGGAAGTTTTCTTTCCATTCTATTATTTGGAACAGTTTGAAAAGAATAGGTATTAACTCTTCTTTAAATATCTGGTAGAATTATGCTGAGAAGCCATTTGGAACTGGACTTTTGATTGTTGGACATTTTTTTTATTACTGACTCAGTTTTTTTGCTGGTCATGGGTCTGTTCAAATTTTCTTTTTTCCTTCTTCAGTTTTGGTAGTTTGTATGTTTCTAGAAATTTGTCCATTTCTTCCAGATTTCCCAGTTTGTTGTATAATTTTTCATAGTATTCTCTTATGATTGTATTTCTGTGGTATTTGTTGTGATCTCTCTTCTTTCAATCATGATTTACTTTTTTTAGATCCTTTTCTTTTTGATAAGTCTGGTTAGAGCTTTATCAGTTTCATAATTCCTTGGAAGAACACGCTCTTAGTTTCATTGATCTGTTCTACCTTTTTTTTGTTTCTATATCATTTATTTTTGCTTTAATATTTATTATTTCCCCTCTTCTGCTAGCTTTAGGCTTTATTTGATGTTCTTTTTCTAGTTCCTTTAGGTGTAAGATTAGGTTGTGTATTTGAGACTTTTCTTGCTTCTTGAGGTACAACTGTATTGCTATATGCTTCCCCCCCGCCCAGGACTGCCTTTGTTGCATCCCAAAGGTTTTGAAGTGTTGTGTTTTCATTTCCATTTGCTTCCATGTATTTTTTAATTTCTTCTTTAACTTCCTGGTTAACCCATTCATTCTTTAGTAGGATGTTCTTTAATCTCCATGTATCTGTGGTCTTTCCAAATTTTTTCTTGTTGTGGACTTCGAGTTTCATAGCGTTGTAGTTTGATAATATGCATGTATGATCTCTATATTTTTGTACTTGTCGAGGGATGATTTGTGATGCAGTACGTGATCTATTCTGGACAATGTTCCATATGCACTGAAAAAGAATGTGCATTCTGCTGCCCTAGGATGAAATGTTTTGAATAAATGGTAAGTCCATTTGGTCCAATGTTTCATACAAAGCCATTGTTTCCTTGTTGGTTTTCTGCTTTAATTATCTGTCTATTACTGTAAGTGGGTTGTTAAAGTCCCCTACTGTCCTTGTTTTATTATCAATGAGTTTATTTATGGGGGTTTTTTTGGATTAATTGATTCATGGATTTGGGTGCTTTCAAGTTAGGAGCATAAATATTTACCATTGTCAAATCTTCTTGCTAGATAGACCCCTTAATTATGATACAGTGCCCTTCTTCATTTCCTGTTACAGCCTTTGGTTTAAAACCTACTTTGTCTGATATAGGTATGGCAACTCTGACTTTCTTTTGATGTTTATTAGTATGATAGACAGTTCTCCACCCCCTTACTTTCAATATGCAGGTGCCTTTAGCTCTAAAATGAGTCTCTTGTAAGCAGCATATAGATGGATCTCCTCTTTTTTAAATCTATTCTGATACACTATGTCTTTTGATTGAAACATCTAGTTTATTTACTGTTGGGAGCCGCCGAGTTTTGGCTGCCTCAGGCAAGGATATATCACTCTCCAGGGAGTGACCAAGAAAAACAAGATTTACATCTGGAGGCTAGGAGAGTGCATTTCCTGGTCCAGATTTTGGAGACTGTTCTACTGAGCCAGATGAAAAAAGCCAAGGTGAACAAAAGATCAAAACCACATTTTGGTTTATGCAGCGCTAATCTGGGTGCTTCTTTGATGCTGTGTCTGGAGTTTCAGTTTCGGTTTTCCCCTTTCTCTAATATTCATTTGACTCTGTTACCTGGCAACCAGCTTGGGTCAGTTCCCTGCCTAAAAACCTTTATAAGAGACAGTGTTTTCTGAATTAAGGGAAGAGGCTTGATCAGAAACCGTGTGTTGTGTCCTTACTGTCTGTGCTCCCCCTTCCTTCCCTTTCTCTCCCTCTCTCAGGAAAGAACCCGCAAGGATTCACCGCCCCGCGGGCCAGAGCTGGCCAGGGCGGGACATGACAATTTACATTCAGAGTAATTATTGACAGATAAGAATTTAGTGCCATTTATTATCTGTAAAGTTGCTGATTCTGGAGATTTTCTCTATCATTTTCTAGTCTTCAATGGTTTTCGGTCTTTCTTTCCTACTCAAAGTGTCTCCTTTAATATTTCTTTCAGGGCAGGTTTCGTGATCATAAATTTCTTTAGTTTTTGTTTCGGAAACTCTTGATCTCTCCTTCTTTTCTGAATGACAAACTTGCTGAATAAAGTATTCTTTATGCATATTTTTCCCACTCAGCACATTGAATATATCATTCCACTCCCTTTTGGCTTGCCAGGTTTCTGTTGTGAGATCTGCTGTGAACCTGATTTGTCTTCCCTTATAGGTTAGGGATTTCTTTTCCCTTGCTGCTTTCAGGATTCTTTCCTTATCTTTATATTTAAAACTTTTTACTATGGTAGTTCTTGGTTTTAGCCAGCTTTTTTTTTGTTTGTTTTAATTTGAAGGGAGTTCTCTGTGCCTTCTAGATTTCAATATCTGTTTCCTTTCCCAGTTTAGGGAGAATTTCAGCTTAATTTGCTCAAATAAACCTTCTGTATTCTCTGACTCCTATGATACAAATGCTTTATGGACTTGCTGAGTACTCTAAGTCTATATTTATGATCCAATACCTTTCTTTTCTATTTGGCTTCATTATTTTCCATAATTTTACCTTCTATATTATAGATTCATTTCTCTACTTTGTCTATCCTTGTTGTCATTATATCTAATCAGTTTCGCATCTCAGCTACAGCAATTTTTTTAAAAATTTCAACCTGACTAGTTTTAGTTCTTTTATATCTGCAGTAAGTGATTCTCTAATGTATTCAATCTTTTTCTCAAGCCCAGCTAGTATCCTTATGGTTGTTGTTTTAATTTCTCTTTCAGTCATATTACTTATATCTGTTTTGATTCAATCCCTGGCCACTGACCACTTACTGTTCTTTCTTTTGGGTTGAATTCTTCCATCTTGTCATTTTGTCTGTCACTGTATTGTATGTGTATGTATTTAGAAAGCCCATTATATTTCCTGCTCCTGAGAGTAATGGCTATATTAAGAAGTCCTATACATTCCAGGAACTGGAGCTTCAGGAAGTGTTTCAGAGTGTGCACTCTGCTGTTGTTCTGGCTTCTCTTTTTCCTTGGGTCAGTATTCTGAAGAGTTTCTCCTTGCCTGAGGAGTGTTTGGACCTTGTCCACTGTGTGGCAAGTTTTTACTAGGTTTATTTTGATCTTGTTAAAAGAGGCTAAATCTTATTACCCCTAGAGCTAAAGTTTTATAGCACTCCATGATCAGTAGATTTGGGGCATGTGAAGGGTTTGTGCTGGTCTTCAAGAGGAGTGGCCTGCTGCACTGATTCTTAGGCAGACTTGCTCTAGTAAAGATACATCTGCAAGGAACAGGGGTTGGGGTGGTTAGTGTAAGTGGCGCCAGCCCCCACTATGGGTGCTGTGTTGTGCACTGAGATCTGTTCATGCGATGCATGGAGGTAAAATGGCATTACTCTGCTCTCTCATCTCAGAAGCAGGGAATTCATTCCTGCCACTGTTCCGGAAGCCCTCATATAAGAATAAACAATCTCCTTCCTTGTGTCCCAACTTCTATCATATCCCTACCTTCACCCTGTCTGTGTCCAAACTGTCTGCCTGCCAGGCAGCACAGTTCTCCTGTGTTTTATCTCAAAACTCCAAATATAAGGGATCTGGTGTGGAGCAGACCTACGCTAATCCTCTGGGGGAGAGTCATGCCATGTTGTGGCTGGTGCCAGTTAGTCCCAGAAAAGCAGCTACATGACTGCATAGGGGTTGGAATTTATGATAAAGCACACCAAAAAAGGTGGCATCAAGGTTTGCTGCCTTCAGCAGGTGTCTCTGTTTCTCTGCTAATGAACAGGGCAGCACATTGGCACCTGCCATTTCTTTTGTCTCCTGAGAGATTGTGCTGCTTCTCCCAAATGCACTACACGGAGAGAAACTTCCTCTCCCAGAGCCTCCCAGGGGATTTTTAAACCACACTGCCTGCTTCCAGGCTTCTGCCTTTCTTCTCCCCAGGGTACTGCCATACCCACCAGCCTCCATCCAGCGGTGGCATGGATTTCTCAGACTTCAGACTTTCAGCTCTGCTGCTTGTAAAAAGTTGTGATGATCAACGACTCTAAGTTTTCCTAGTTAGTGTTTTGGGAGAAGTGTTTCTCTTTGCAATCCCCTGCATGCTGCTTTCTCTCTGTTTCTCTCTATATATCTCTCTCTGAGATCAAGGCTCCCTCTCCTCCACAATATCTGCAATTCTTTTCTCCCTGAAATCACATCTCTACACCTCCTACATTCCATAATGTGACTTCTTTTCTTCCTCTAGATTTGCAGTTTGTTCTCTCAGCATTTGAATAGATTTCTTGGCTGTCTGGAATAATTTATATTTCTCTAGCTGTGTTAAAGTGATGAAGCAAGCATAGGGTTCACCTACTTTTTTGCAATCTTAACTCCTCCAATAGTTTCAGGGTTAACTGGGGTGTATTCCCAACATAAGTTGAGGAAGACCTGTACTTGGGTCTGTTTCTGGGCTCTCAATTCTGTTCTATTGGTCTATTTTTTTTTTTTTCTGTTTCTGTGCCACGACCATGATGCTTCCTGATTTGTTTTTTTCTCAGAAATATTTTGGCCATTCAGGACTGTTTGTGGGTCCATATAAATTTTTAAAATGGTTTGTTCTACTTCTGTACAAAATGCCATTGGAATCTTGATAGGGATTCAAGATATTGATGGCTTTTTACTAACATTTTATCAATATTAATTCTTTCAATCCATGAATAGATACCTTCTATTTATTTATTTATTTATTTATTTATGTTTTCTTCTATTGTTTTCATCAATATCTGTTAGTTTTCAGAGTAGAGTGCTTTCACTTACTTGGTTAAATTTATTACTAAATATTTTTATTGTTTTTATGCTATTGCAAATGAGATTGATTTCTTCACTTCTTTATCAAACAATTCACTGCTAATGTATCAAAATGCTACTGATTTTTAAATTTGTATCTTACAACTTTAGTGAATTTGTTGATTAGATCTAACAGGGTTTTTGACAAAGTCTTTAAGATTTTCTTTATATAAAATCAGTCATTAGAAAATAGAAACAATTTTACTTCTCCTTTCCAATTCTAATGCCTTATGTTTCTTTTTCTTGCTTGGTTGCTCTGGCTTGGACTTCCATTACTATGTTGAATATTAATGGTGAGAGTGGGCACACTTTATATTGTTCCTGATCTTAGAGAAAAAGCTTTCAACCTTTCTCCATTGACTATGATATTAGCTGTGGGCTTACATTATGTGACCTTTATTATGTTGAGATATGTTTCTTCTATGCCTAATTTTTTAGCATTTTTATCATGAACAGATATTGAATTATGTCAGATGCTTTTTCTACATCTATTGAAATGATTATATGATTCTGTTCTTTCTCCTCATTAATGTGATGTATCACATTGATTTGTAGATGTTGAACCATCCTTACATGCCAAGAATAAATCCCACTTCATCATGGCAAGTGAGCCCTTGCTAAGGTTCTGCTGAGTTTCGTTCATAGTATTTTATTGAGAATTTTTACATTTATATTAATCAGGATTATTGGCCTATATTTTTCCTTTCTAGTTGTATCTTTTTCTGGCTTTGGTATCAGGAAAATTTTGGTCTCATAAAATTAGTTTGGGAGTACTTCCTCCTCTACAATTATTTTTGGAAGAGTTTGGGAAGGATTGGCATTTTTTTTAAAAATATTTAGTAGAAATCATTGAAGCTAACTGCTCCTGGACTTTTCTTTGTTGGGTTATTTTTTACTACTGATTAAATCTCTTTACTAGCAACTAATCTATTCAAATAGACTTCAAGTGCTCTCAAAGGCAACATATCATTCGATCTTGTTTTTTAATCCATTGAATCATTTCGTGTCTTTTGATTCGACAATTTAACGTTTACATTTTAATTATTTAATTATTTAATTATTAATAACTAAGAACTAACAACTATTTTGTTAATTGTTTTCTGATCCATTGTTTTTTGTGTTTTATCATGCTGTCTTTGTGTGTGTGTTGATATCTTTTAGTATCAGTATACTTTGACTTCTTTACCATGTTCTTGTGTGTAGTTGCTTCAAGTTTTTCCTTTATGGTTTCTATGAGGATTACATGAAATATCTTAAAATATTTTAAGCTAATGGTAGGTGGCTCAGTCGGTGAAGCATCCGACTTCAGCTCAGGTCATGTTCTCGCAGTTTGTGAGTTCAAGTCCCTTGTTGGGTTCTGTGCTGACAGCTCAGAGCCTGCAGCCTGCTTGGGATTGTGTGTGTCTCTCTCTCTCTGCCGCTCCCTCACTCACACTCTGTCTCTTTCTCCTTCAGAAATTTAAAAAAAAATTACAAATTAAAAAAATAAATAAAATATTTTAAGCTAATTAAAACTTCAATAGAATTCTTAAACTTTATGCTTTTAATTCTCCCCCTTTTACATTTGAGATTATTGATGTTATAATGTACATGTTTTTATTGTGAAACTAATAACAGATTATTATAGTTACAGACATTTTTACTGTTTGTTTTTTAACTTTTAAATTAAAGTTGTAAGTTAATTATGCATCATCATTACATTACAGGATCTAACTCTGACTGTATATTTACCATATCAATGAGTTTTATAGTATCTTCTAATATTTTTATGATGTTAATTATACTTTCATTCAAAATCTTCCTTTAGAATTTCTTGTAAGGCAGGTCTGTTAATGAATTCCCTCAGCTTTTGTTTATTCAGGAAAGTCTTTAGCTTTCATTCATTTCTGAAGGACAGCTTTACCAGGTATATAATATTTTGTGGACATATTTTTCTTTCAATATTTTGTATGTCATTCCTACTCTAACTAAAATGTGTTTTGTTTTGTTTTGATTTTGAAAAATCTACTGATTATCTAATGGTTTTCCCTTCTATGCTCTCTCTTTTACTGCTCTTAGAATACTTTCTTTGTCTTTTTCTTTTGATAATTTAATTCTAATGTGACTCAGTGAAGCCCTATTTAGGTTAAACTTTTTTGGGGTTGAATATACTTTCCTTTCTTTCCTCTTCTTTTCTAATCATTATAATGTAAATGTTGCTTGGTTTTTTGTTTGTTTGGTTTTGGTTTTGTGTGTGTGTGTGTGTGTGTGTGTGTGTGTGTTGTATTTTGAAGGTCCTATAAACTCTTTTTGCTCTTTTTTATTCTGTATTTTTTTCTCCTCTGATTGGATCATGTCAAATATCCCATCTTTCAGGTCACTGATTCTTTCTTCTTCATAGTTAGGGAAGATTTTTAAGCTCTCCACTGAAATTTTAAATTAATTGTATTTTTCAACTTGAATTTTTATTTGTTTTTATAGTTTCTATTTTTTTGTTGAACTTTTTTTGTTCATTTATTGTTTTCCTACTTTCATTTAATTATTATGTGTTCCTGTAGTTTATTAATCTTTAAGAAAATTATCCTGAATTCTTTGTCTGAAAGGCTGTATATCTTCATTTCTCTAGTGTCAGTTATTGGAGTTTTATTAGTTTCCTTTAGTTGTGTTATATTTACCTGATTTTTTGTAATTCTTGATTCTTTACAATAGTATCTGTGCATTTGAGTAAATGGGCTCCTCTTCCAGACTTTACAGTTCATTTTGGCAGAGACAGTTCTTAACATTCATCTCAGTTGGGGTTTGGGGACATATCTGCTAGAAATGGTGTTTAGCAGATGGGCCCAGATATTAAGGTCCATTTTTGGACAAGGCAACTGTTTGAGCCTGTGGTCAGGGGTTGAGTAGTGTGCCACTGGTTAAGAGAAGCTAGGTGGGTCTATTGGTTTGTTCTCTGCCCAAGTAAGGCTGTAGAAAGGACTCTTCAATTGCCTGGATACTGTGGTCAGGCTTTCAATCCTGATTACTCAGTAATAGGTGAGGCTGTGAATTAGCCTCCCTGTCTTGGCAGGGCAAGAGAATAAGACCCAGGTTCAGCATGAGGGTTTGTTGTTTAGGGATTGGAATCAGACAAAAACGTGTGCTAAATTTCCTGATCAGGTGAGGTCACCAGTTTTGTTCTGCAGATGGGGAAAGCTATGGCTATGCTCTCTGTTCAAGGGGCTATGCTTTCTGTAATGAGACTTGTTGGAAAAACTGCATAGTTTCCTATGTGTCCTGGTCAGGTAGTCTGAAGGCTGTATTCAGCAATAAGTGGGACTATGAGTTAGTTTCCTTTCTTGGGTGTAGCAGGAGAAGGAGTTCTAAAGCCAGTAAGGCTCTGGGTGCTCCTGAGCCAACCCATGCTCCAAGTGCCCTGGCTGCCTATAGTCACTGGCTTTGTACTGCCTATCATCAGCTCTGCTTGCCTGCCTCTCAGTTTGAGGATTGCTAGACTACAGAGCTTCCAGTTTTCTCACCAGCCATTCTGCTTATATTGGTCCAAGAGTCATGTTCCACAGCAGTACACAGAAACTGGGAATGGGTAAACTATGCTCTAGGACCAGCAAAACTTGTTTGAGAACCCAAATAAGGCATACCTGCACCCCATTTTGTTCCCTTGTCGCTATACACTACCAACTTGATTCTGCAAAATTTGTTGTTAAAAAAAACCTCCCCCTTCTCTGTCATAGTCAGATTTTCCATGGTTGAGCCCAAAGACTCTCCAGCAATCTTCATGGGTTAGACCAGAGTATGAGCTCCCATGGAGTGATCCACAGTATTGGGAGGGGTCACTGAAGTGTCCTCACTTTCCCTGCTGGAGGAACCATAGGCTCTGGAGAGACCTCTCCACATGGTGCTGTGTTGGCCAAGGGGAAGGGCAATGCAGTCAGTCTGTAGCCACTTCTCTTACCTTTCCAATGCAGGCTGTCTTTAATCTCTGTGGTACAGGGTACTTCAGCTTCACCACCCTGTTCTAGTTGTGTCTTGTCCATGACTAGTTGTCAGTTCTTTTTGTGAGCTAGAGCAAATTTAGGAATGACTTATCTCACCCTCTGGTGATATTACTCTCCAGCTCATTTCTTTTTAGCACTAAAAAAATATTCAAAAATTTATACTATTCCATTATCTGAATGTACCACAGCTTATATGAAAATATTTTAATGTTTATTTATTTATTTTGAGAGAGAGAGAGAGAGGGAGAGAGAGAAGAGGAGGAGCAGAAAGTGAAATGAGAGAACCCCAAGCAGGCTTCACGCTGCCAGTACAGAGCCCAATGTGGGGTTCAAACTCATGAACCATGAGATCATGATCTAAGCCAAAATCCAGCGTTGGATGTTTAACTGACTGAGCTACACAGGCACCCCTGAAAATGTTTAAATTTTTCATATGATTAATTCATATTGCTCTCTATGCCTCCCTCCAACTCCCAGCTCATCTGTAATTCTGGTACAATCAAACTATTATCACCATCACTGCTTATGTTTGTTAGTGGCCTTCTATGTTCCAGACATTCTATGGAAAGCTTTGCACACCTTCATGCTTCAATATTTTGAGTAGTATTCTATTGTCATCTCACCTTTACTGATGAGAAAAACAAGGCTTAGATATGGAAATCACAGTGGTCAAGTTCACACACATAAAGAGAACTTGGCTAGAATCAGTCAAATACTATTTAGCTTCAAAGGTGTCTGTCTTATTTATTTTTCCATTCCCAGAACATATTGAAGAGAGTGGTACACAGTTGCACCTTAGAAAATAATAACTTTGCAATGGATGAACACAAATATTGCTCTGGATGAGCCATTGTTCTAATAAAATTAAAGGCCAGGGGTTCTCAGGATATGAACTCAAAGAGAGTATCTTATGTGTGCTCCATATTCTCTGGGACATAGATGATTTTCAGTATCTCAGAGCCATTTTATAATTAGAAAAATGGAAGCCAATCAAACTTAATTATAAAGATGATTAGAGCTACGAAAAAAACTTAGATGTCCTGGTTTCTAGTACTGATCTCTTATCAGGCCAACAGAAGTCCTCACTGCTAAGAGTGTTATTTAGCAGATCTGACTCCCAATACACTCCAGAATGATCTTCAACTGTCAGCTTGTTCCCTAATTGCTTCTACTTATGTTTCATTTTTGTCTTAAGTGCCATTTCCCCACTTCAGTTTGTATTTATTCTCACTAATTCATATTGGTTTTATCATTTGGTCTTTGACACACATGTCAGGTCAAATATCAGAACAAATGTGCACAACGCAATTATAGCAGATGGGTCATACTGTGAAATGACACTGAGCTGCAGTAGAGCATGCTTTTTGCCCATTCCAAGAACAACAAATGCTATATTTATGAAAATAATAATTGGATCCCATATGTCTTCCATGTTTCTATTTTCTGCCTTAATTTAGTCATCTCTAGGACCTCTCCCATTATCACTAGGCATGAAGTGTAACATGTTAAACAGCAGCAAAAGAGAAATACTGGGCACTTCCACTTCTCTGTAGCCTATCTTCATTTTCTATCAAGTACCCTGGAATTTGATTCATTTTGACAAATATTTGCTGACTTCTTACTATTCCACAGCCGGTATATTAGACACCTTGTTAGGTACCAATGAAGTAACAGAAAGAAGAATGAGAACAAGCCATAATGCTTTAACTGTGTTATCAGATAGCATTTGATCAGCCATGTTAAAGAGATCCACAGAGGTACAAGATTTCAAAGTAAGAATAAGAGACTTCCATTTAATCATGAAAGCTGCATGGTAAAGCTGCCCTTTGAATTGAGCTTGTAGAGATGGATAAGATTTTTACAAATAGAGAGTGTCAGAGAGGACATTCCAGGCTGAGGGAATGGCATGAGCAAACTCATGGATGTGGTGGATGTGCTCAAGGAAGGTCCAGCTGTTGTTTAATTAGGCTGGTCAGAGAGTGGATATCATGTGTCTTAGAAGATGAGACTGAAAATGGACTGTGGAAGATGTTGAAAATTATAGAAGACTTGGATCTTGATCTGCAGAAGTGGGGAGTGTTGAGGCAAAGACAAGTTCCCTGTCTGTCACCTCATATTTCTAGACAGGCTCACATCTAAGGAAGAAGTGTAATTGCTTGTGGGTGGCTAGATGGCTCAGTTGAGCATCTGACTTCAGCTCAGGTCATGATCTCATGGCTCATGAGTTCAAGCCCCACATTGGGCTCTGTGCTGAAGGCTCACAGCTCAGAGCCTGGAGCCTGCTTTGGTTTCTGTGTCTCCCTCTCTCTCTGCCCCTCCCCCAGCTCGAACTCTGTCTCTCTCAAAAATAAATAAACATTAAAAATTAAAAAAAAAAAATAAATGCAATTGCTTGTTCTTTTCCATATATCCATCCCTCCCTATGGCTCTTCCCAACAAGGGAAATTTTAACTGTAAATATAATTGGTAAAGCTTACAACATTCAACTGATTAGTTTTTCCTAGTGGGATGCTACTGAGCCTCACAGACAGTTTCCAGGCATTAGACTACCTTCTAATCAATTTTGTCCATGCCCAGTGAGCCCTTTTTCCACCACTTCTTCCTGTTTCCTGTGTCCATGTGATAAGTGCCCAGAGTTCAGGCCCTAGGAATGAATATAGACTGTGCTGTAATCTAATCTGGCTCTAACCTAGACTGGCTCAACCCAGCTATCCATTGTCAATGGAAAGAGAACAGATTTTCCATTCTTGGTTCAATCATGTTCTCAAACTCAGTTTTGTATGAGAAACCCTCTTTGGGAAAGGGAAATGATGTTGACATTAGACACATACCCAGCTATTAATAAGAAGTAGCACTTTGTTTCCTATTTTTAAAGTTTTTATTTATTTTGATAGAGTCAGAGGGCACAGGCAGGGGAAGGGCAGAATAAGAGAGTGAATCTAAGCAGGCTCCACACTGTCAGAGGGGAGCCTGACATAGGGCTATAGAACCCACAAACCATAAGGTCATGACCTAAGCCAAAGTTAAGAGCTAGATGCTTAACCAACTGAGTCACCCATGCACCTCTCACTTCCTATTTAGATATTGTTCTATGAGGCCATCCTATATTGCCCTTACTCTCTCTTCTGAATGGACCAACCCATTCTCCCAAGAGATAATAAAAGCAGGGAAATGCACCAACCACTGTGAATCCCATTGTCCTTTCACCACACACAAGGAAAAAAGGAGTCCATCACTTCGTTGTCCTGTGGATTCTTCAAGTAGTGATGCTGTTAAGTAGAACTGGGAAATACTATGGGTATGCAACTGCATGATATATTTTTTAAGTTTACTTATTTAGAGAGACAGAGCAAGTGGGAGACAGGCACAGAGAGAGGGAGAGAGAAAGAATCCTGAGCAGGTTCTGCACTGTCAGTGTGGGGCTTGAACTCAGGCCATGAGATCATGGCCTGAGCTGAAGTTGGATGCTTAACCAACTGAACCACCCAGGGGCCCCACTGCATAATATTTTTAATGTCTATCCTTATTTCTATGAAAGTGGTAAAAAAATAAACAGGACATGAGATATGCCTCAAAGCCCTATGATCACATAGGCTCCATAACTATTTGCAGAACTCTTGTTCTCCCCCTTAACCTCATTTTTCATGTATGTGCCACTGGCCATTGCTCTCACCCTATGTAAATCGACAAGAGCATTCACCTAAACCTGTGGGAAAAATATGCGTACAAGATGCTATCCATGCAGAAAAGGGACCTACATGTCTATTAGGAACTTTTCATATACTTTTGCTCCAAATTCCTGTCACCTGCAGCTCCCTAGAGACAACAATGTGCACCCCACCTACCACAAAGAACGCTTTTTGCAGCAGATGAAGGTGTTTTATGATGAAGTTCAGGAGAAGGTCTAACTCTCAACCATCTGCAGCTTCCCAAGCTCTATACCATCATGCCTATAGCCAAGTTGGTTGGCTTCCTGGACCTCATAAAGTAACAGTTCTGTATCCAGCTCCTTGTCTTCAAACACATAATTAAGAACCTGGTGTGGACTAGTAGCATCTTTGTCTTAGTAAATTTCAGTCAGCCTCAAGGTTGACTTATATTTAATAGGACATTATTTATATCACAGATATCAGGGCCCCGAGGCCCTATGGGAATTTCTTTGTCAGGCAGATAACAAATCTGAAGAGCTCAATCAAACCCTGAAGATGATGGGACAGAGATTTTGAGTACATTCACACTTTTGTGAATGTATTTCAATGTCTTTGTAGGTGGGACATATTTTTTTTCACCATGAAGCCTTGACCGAAAGCAGGGTTGAAGTTTATTTGAATTAAGGACATTTCAGTTTTAAATAGGTTTCAGTAAAAGATCTTCTTTGGGGAAAAAAAGAGAGAGAGGAAGATTGGAAATGTATTGCCCTATAACTGTACACTTACCATGCTCTCTAGCTAGAGCACTCCTAACATCTGCTTGCATTGTTCCTGTTGTCAAGAAGCCAGGTCTCTGCTGCAGGTCTCTCCTATCACAGACTTCAGGTCCTGCTGAGTCAGCTGGTCATAATCCTTCAATATCTCTTGAGCATGTCACAATAATGTCTTGTTCCCATTCCCATACTGTCTACCATCTGTTTAAGGGTCGCTGGTCATCCTGGGGTATGAAATGCCAAAAGACTCTCTTGGAACCCAGAAGCATATGGAAACTGATATTCAGAGAAGCAAAAATATGACCAACAGCATACAGGATGAGGATGAGCTCCTCTTTCTTTCTCTGCCCCCTATCTCTAAAGGCTGGATTAGAGAAACAGAAGACCTATATGGCCTCTCAAAGACTTCCTGTAAGACCCTTTGGTCATCTTGTTAACAAATCTATGGTCAGTTTGGGAATGTACTACCTTATCTTTGTCATCCTGCCTTCTATGATTTTTATCTTTTTATCTTCACTCCTCCTTACCTGCGAATGCACTTGCAGTGAAGTATTAAAAGATTTCCATTTGTTTTCTAGGGAACCCAGGATAAGAAAGGAGCCACAATAATCACTGGAGATTTAGTCCTCCTTTACTGGTATTTTTACACTGTTTTTACTGTAGTCACCAATGTATTGTATAAGGGCCTTCAGGCTATATCCTTAATGATTCCTCTTCTAGGACTACTCTAATTTACCCTCAGGCTGTTCCTTAAATGAGGAGCATAATCATCCCAAAGGAACCTTTTCCATATATCATTAGGTCTAACCCAGGCAGCTTCCATGTTGCATTTTGCAACTAAACCTTTCTTGTCCTTCTGTATTGACCTGAAAGTCTTATTTGGGATCATGATTCCAATTAGCAGGAGAGCTGTAAGAGAGGCTTCACTTCCCCCAAAGCAATTCAATGGCAATCTCACATCCCTGATAATTATGTCAGAATTGGGGTACAACTTGACCTAAATCCACACAGCTCTCCATAAAAGTGTCTGGTTTCAGATATCTTTGGTATATATCCAATGTGAGTACTAGAGACTCTGTCAACTTCTGTACTGGCTGAAGTTAACACAATATTTTAACTCAAATTGCCAAAGTATAAGGTACAAAAGTCATATACTAGTTAAAAGTAATTTGGATCACCAGTGTTGGTTACAGAAAGCACAGCAAGGACCAAAAGTATTTGTCTTATGAGGACAGGATGCCCTGAAATGGAGGAGAGGAAAATGGTACTCCCAGACACCAAATCCCACATGATCTCTTACTGTACAAGATCATTACCTCAAGTTTGCAAGTTAAATTACCTGAGATCAGTGTGCCATATGAGTAATAGCCAAAGTATGTGAAAAACAATTTAATAGATGACTATTAGGCTGACAATTTAATAGATGACTATTAGAAAAACAATTTACTAGATGACTATTAGACCATTAGGCTGACTACTTTTCATTAAGCACTAGCCATCAGATAGCATCTATGATACACACTTTACACATGCATTATTTAACTTAATGATGATTGTCAGTCCTCCACAAAACACCTCCTATGGGGATAGAACAGGTACCCAGTTCCTTGGTACCAATGCAAAAGTTTACGAAATTCAGAATGACAATATGTTCTAAGAAGGACAATGGCTGATGCCTGATATTCCAAAACTAGTCCTTCAGCCTTTTGGATTAAGCAGTTATTTCTGGACAAGATATTAAGAGTCACTTTGAGAACTAATAGCATTTGTTGCCATTCACATCCCAATATTATTTTTTTGCCTTCTCTTCCCAAAGTGACTTTATTTGACCTGAAAGCAAAACCAATTTGTTGAGGAAAGGATTCCAGGTTCAGAAGCCAAGGAAAGAATATCTAGGAGGAAAACTGAAGATTGAGGAAAAGCTGAGGTCCTGTCAGGGATTAGGTTTTCCCACAGGTAATTTTGCTTCTGTCCCATGACTAAGCATGCAAAGAAGGGAATTAAGTATAGCATGAGAGAATTAAGTAGGATATGAAGAAAAAATTCCTTCTAGTAGTTGCTACTAGATGGACTACTAGAAGGAGGGAGAGCTTTTTGTTCATGGATATTTGTCCTAAAAGCAGCTTTACCAGCTTTGAGTTTGTCTTTCCTATTTCCACATGCATTTGCCATTTCACTTTGGGTTTTTATCTGCATTTCTTTGCCCTAGAGAAATACTACAGAGATTACTGGTGGTTTTATATTATAGCCTCAGGAAAAATCTTAACTTTAATTCCTTTGGAGGATGTACTGTCAAGAGAAGTGTCAAGCAAAATGTGTCTATAAACTGACCACATAAGAAGGCTGTTCTGCCTCTTTCCACTGTCTCTAATCCCAAGATCAAAACAACGGTGAGCATTTCATCTGCCAACATAATCCATCTTCCTCTCTGTCCTAGCAACACCTGGAATTCTTGTAGTGCTCTCTGGAATGTGAACATCTCATCCCATTTGTTCAGGTACTGGCAATACAGAAAAGTGTTGGCAGCAGGTCTGTTACTTGATATGTCCTCAAGATTCATTATCTTTGTTGTTCACAACTAAACAGATATCAGTGTGTCGATTCTTCAACACAGGCACATCAGAGAAGGGAGGCTGCCCACAGGAGACATGGAAATATTTGCATTACACACACACACAGGCTGTGTGCACACAGCAGGTACTCCATCAAGATTTTTGAATAAATGCAGAGAATCTGGGATCAATGAAAGCTCAAGGAGTAGCAACATTTTTAAAAAATAGCTTTAAAAAACCCATAAGGACACAGATGGCGGCCTTCTAAGACAAACACAATCTTGTCTTCCTTGCTCTAGCTTATGAACTCTGAAAAGAGCCATATTGCCTGACATTGAATCTTAGCTCTGTCAGCCAGAATCATCTGATTCTCAGTTTCCCCATTAATAATATGGGGGTAATGAAAGTAGTAACTTTTTAGGGGTATTATTATTTTTAATGTCTGTGAAGCTCTCAGAACAATCCCTGTCATGTACAAAGTAGTCGATGCTACAAATAACTATGTTAAATAAAACATATAACTAAAACAAAAAATAAAAATATCACAAGAAAGAGAAAGATATCCCTTATCATCTGGAAGCTGTCGTGGTACTCACAGACAGATGTTGGTGTTCTCCTGTTGAACATTAACAAATTTGCAAAACATCAATATCAAACAAGGCCATCCTTAACTTTGGTGACCAAGACGGATCAAAACAAAAACAAGACTATCCCATAATCATATCTGAACACAGATAAAACATGAACATTATACAAACTTCTAAATTCCAAATATTGCCCTTTCTTAGCTAATATGAATTACTGCTTGTTGTTTCTTTGCACATTATAGTTTTATCCTGTTCTATATCTTTCTAGGTAAGATGTATTAAGAAGCCCAATCAAAATTGCCCCTGTTTCCTCACAGCATCCAATTTAGAGCAAAATCTCTTTTCCTTTGAAACTTCCCCCCAAATCACCTAACAGTAGCCCAAATCCTAGAAGCCTTTCTAACACTCACTTACTGAGACACCCTCACAGTTCTCCATGCTGTGTGCTCTTCCTTCCTACAATGGAGAATAAATCCAATTTGTCAGCTACAAGTATGTTCCTAGAAAACTCTGGCTGGAGGGTATCAACAACTACCTTCTGTGGAAAATTCACTTCAGAAGAAGCAAGAAACCCAGGGTGTCATATTCTGAAATGTCATTTGTATGTAAATTACTTTAGTAATTCTTTTTTTTCCAACTGTGTTTAAAATATTGCCCTAGAAAGATCACTGTACTGGGGCAAAAGAGAAGAAATCAACATTTATTGAGCAAGTGCTAATTGAAAGACACTGGATGAGATTGTTAATTCAAATTATTTTATTTAATCCTCAGGATAACCATGGGCAGTGGATATTTATTAACTACATTTTATAGATGAAGAGGCTGAGTGTCAGAGAAGCCAAATAATTTGTTCAAAGTAATGAAGATATGATAATTGAAGTAAATCTTACAGTCAAGCTTTAGTAAATCAAAGCTAAATTCCATCAAATCTCTAGGAGGAGCAGAGCAGAATATGTGCACTTTCACAGCAATGCTACTGGAGGAATTCAAAGATACATGAGTATGCCCCCTTACCCTGAAGAAGAGATGGAAATGGAAGGTAAAGATAGAAGTGGGATAAAGGAGACATGGCTCCTTCCCTGCCTTCTTCCCCCTTCCTGTGACAATTACAAGTTTTTCTTCATTGGTTGAGAAAGTCCACATAGGAACCACAGCCTTACATTGCTTTTCATGCAAGACTTCTTTAGGTTCTATAAATATTGAGAAATCAAAGCATGTGAATCCCTTAAGAGGGCTGAAATACCAGGAGAGCACATTTCTACATTCACTCCCCATGTGACACCCAGGCCAAGGGTTTTCAACACACAGTCTGGCGGTGCAGCCACTTCTAAGCTTCGCACACTCAACTATGATCCTTGTCTATACAAGGTGCTCTCATCAGTGCTTCTCAGCAGTGCCTGGAATGGGTATTCTGCACAGAATTCCAGCCATCTGTCTGTTCCCAGAGACAGAAAGATCGTCTATTTTCAAGGCATTTTCCAATATTTTAACAACAGTTCTCCTCTAAAAAAGTCAATTTGTGACCAGCCAAATCAGCTCACATCGCCCCAGGCCTTTTGCAGTTTGGCTTAGTGCAAAAGAGTTTCCCTTTTAGAGTCAAAGAGCTTGTATCTAAACCTCTCACTGCTATATGGCCTTCAACAAATTAGGTAACACATCTCTGCATTCCCCATTCTGTAAAAAGGAATGAAAACAGTGCCTACCTATATATAATGGAAGGTTTTTGGTTTTTCTTACTGTCATTTATTCTACCTTCTTCCAATAACAGTCCCTCTTTTTCCTTTGGGGATCTACCCCTCCCCACTCAGTCCATGTGGCTCTTTAGGCTTCAGGGATGGGCATGTAATCTAAACCTGGCTAATCAGTCAAAGACTGGGTCAGGGATCATCATGTGATCTAATATAAGCCAGTAAGAGTGGGCTTCAGGACTTTTGCTAGAATACTATGAAAGATATCTCTTTTTTCCCCATGGGCTGTAAGGTTAGGGCTTCTAGTAGCCATCTTTTGGAGAGCTAATGAATAAAGCTAATGAAAGAAAAAGCAAAACTAAGAGTTGGAGAAAAAAAGATTCTCAAGATCATTGAATACAGGGATCCAGTCATGCCTGAAGCATCCCCTGGTCTTTTCAGTGATATGAGCCAGTGCATTCTCTTTTTGCTTAAGCACATTAAAGATGAGTTTCTGTCACTTTAACCCAAAGAGTGCTAATACACTGTCTCTTACGGTTATTGTGCAAAATAAATGAGATAATCTACATAAAGTTCTTAACCTAGTACATTTACGGTACATGGCAAGAGTTCAATAAAGAGTTGAAAGTAAGCCAGACCATTTTTAGATCCTGGTGAGTGCAAAGCTTTCTAGAAGACACACTCCCCTCTGCAAGCCATGCCTACCATGAAATCCTCAGCATTTGGTAAATATCAAAATGCATGCATCATTTTTTTCTTCTTTGAGTGGCTTCTGATCTCTGCAAATCAGAATTTAGCTGTGTACTATTCTTCCTAATGCCCTGCCTACTTGTTATGTTGACTATTTCTTCTGACCCTTCTTTTCTATGTGTCTTCCCAACAAGGGGCAATGGGCTAAAGGAAGCATTTTCCCCATTTCTGTTCCATTGATGATACTAAACTCTAATCTCCTAAGTTAGGTTACCTCTCCTTATTCATCTTGCTATACAGTTAAATTTGACAATTACAAAAATGGAAAGGAAATTGGACTGACCAAGTGTTTCTGAGAATTTGTAGGAAGCTGGATCAACCTCAGAGGCAGGAACAATGAATGCAAAATGAAAACACAGGGTCTCTTATTCAAAGATGATTAAGAATGTCAAGACAGTAATAGCAAAGAATTAAACCAAACACAAGGCCCATCTAAGAATGGGGTCCTCTGCCACTGTACTGGACACATGTCTATGAAGCTTGCCCTGCCCAGAATCAAGGGATCCACCAAGATAGAGAGGATAACAAGAGGCACAAAAATATAAATTCCTATTTCTACATCCTGTTTTCAAATGTTTGGGAACGTACCCAACTTGGCTCAGAGATAGCTTTAATGGTGGTATCCAGGTACCATGACAGTCCAAGTTTTAGGCCTCAGCAGGTGGACTCCCATATCTACAATGAGAGCTGCCTTCTCAGTGTGTCCAGTGTCAGAGCCCATTTTCTGCTATGGGTCGTAACTGATATCTCCCTTCACAGGAAGAAAACTATTGGTGTACAAAAAGCAGAGAACGACTATGACTATGGTAGAATATGGCAAATCATTATTTCTATGATAAACTTAAAAAAATAGAGGTTTAGACTTTAGCATATTAAAAGAACTTTAGTGGCAAGGACTTCAATTTTAAGGGGGAGGAGTTTCACTAATAAGGGAAGGGGGCCAATGAAAGGAATAATTGATTTTATTCCTTCCAAGTACAGTGTCCAACCTGCTAATCTATTCTTTAAACCACTGTTGTATGCAAATCTTTAGTCAGTCTATGACTGGTTTTGGATGATTTTGCAACTAATGTATACATAGTAGATCTTAGTAAAGCTGGAAGGAACATGAAGTATATTTTCTTCAGGATTGCTCCATTCAGAGCTCATATTTTCTCCTTTTTATTTACACTTTGAAGAATGGATTTGCCAAACAAAAGCAAATTTTCAATTCATCCCCTGCCTGAAGTCTTTAAATAGTATATAAAAGATGAGGTTAGATTCAAACTTAGAATCATATAAAAGTGTTAAATTAAAAATGAACATTTAACAGTGGTTTCATTTGATGGCTCCAAAGACTGGATTGCTAGCCCTGATGTGACAGATCCATGGAGAAAGCTTTTAGGAAACTACAGATTGCCTCAACCATCCCCCCAGGAAGTTTTCAGTCATTGGATTGTAGCTGGGGACTCTGTATTTCTATAAAACTGATTGGTTTTAATTTAATAAACATTACAAATAAATATGCAGGCAAAAACACTGTAAGTGAAAAAGCCAAGCACAAAGTAGGAATTAATCTTGGTAAGTCACAGGCTGACCTGAGGCTGAGAGCCAGGAGTAAGAGCATCATAATATAAAACCTTCTGCTTGGGAACAGGCACACAACATGCAGGCCCACACAATCAGGCAGAACTGTGGCTGCAGGACACATATTTATTTATTATAAAGGAAGATTTTGTGTCCAGACCTGACCATGGCTTATCATCAAACTTGCCGTGGCATCTCCCTCATTCCTCCCTCAAAGGACAGTAGGGCTCTCATTTGTCCCCTCTCTTATCCCCAGCTAACCGGGAAAATCCTGGAAGGTCTGAGTAGCCCTTGGAAAGGAAGCCACTTCATGGAACCTTATCATATCTGGAGTCCCTTTTTGGGCTGAAGCAGTTCCCACTGCATTGCTGGAGGATCTGGAACCATAACATTTCCAAGGTCCACCGACACAAACCAGAGATTTCACTCATTTTTTAACGAATATAATTTATTGTCAAATCGGCTTACATACAACACTCAGTGCTCATCCCGACAAGTGCCCCCCTTCACGCCCATCACCCATTTTCCCCTCACCCCCATGTCCCATCCACCCTCAGTTTGTTCTCTGTGTTTAAGAGTATCTTGTGGTTTGCCTCCCTCCCTCTCTGTTTGTAACTGTTTCCCTTTCCCTTCCCACATGGTGTTCTGTTCAGTTTCTCAAGATCCACCTATGAGTGAAAACATATGATATCTGTCTTCAGACTGACTTATTTCACTCAGCATAATATCCTCCAGTTCCATCCATGTTGCTGCAAATGGCAGATTTCATTCTTCTTCATTGGCAAGTAGTATTCCATTGACTATATATCATAGCTGTGCTTTCAATAATAGCCAAATTATGGAGATTTCATTCTTTTATGTTGTTGCCTGTAGGTCTTGATGTAATATTTTCCCCCAATTTCCTTCTTTTCCTTTTTAGTATTTTATTTGGTTCCTTTCCCTTCTGTGTGAACAGTTGGTCCTCATAATCCCCAAGCAGCTTGTAGTTGGTTACTGTCACTCCATATGGTTCCAGCAGGCATATTTGTTTGTATCCTCTTCACATAGCTGCCATCTCAATTCTCTGGGCTGTAGGCTGGAGAAGCCACTGTTCAGAATGTGGTTTCCCTTTTTGCTGCTGAAAATGTATGTTTATCACTACCTGCTCTGCGTACTAGGATGATTTCTCTGCTTTAGCAGAACATTAAAATCAATTCCAAGAGTATCCTAAAAAGGTGAAGTTCCTGCATCTGCTAATAAAGAATGGCTCCAAACAAAGTGGCCTGGATCAGCCTTGTAAGGGTGAAAATGGCAACGGGCCCACCTCCAAAATGCTGTAATATTCGCATGCACTCCCTGCTGGTCTCTGTCTTGGAACCCTACAAACCACCATCTTGAGAAGATCAAAGGAAATATTTTCCACATCCAGAGCGTGCCAGATCCTAGAGGTGCTGCCACACAAAATAAACTCTCCTCCAAGTGGCTGAAAATGCTATTTCCCCTCAATTGTGGGAAAGCATAAATAAATGGGACAAAGTGAGATGAAGAAACCAGAAGAGGGAGAATTTGATACATTAAACACACGGGAATCAGCTGTAGTAGCCACAGGGCTGGCGAAAGAACAGAAATCAAAAGAAAAGCACATTTAAGTTGAGCACACATGTGAGGCACATTTCAATACTTTTCCAAGAGATTTATACACAACTTATTGCACCTAAAAACACTGGAAAGCACTTTCACGTTCTTTCTGGGCTGATGCAGCTGATAAAACCTGCAGATGACACTTGATAATTTTATGTATCTTTTCTTTTCTTTTTACTTTTTATTTAGTTTATTTCTGTGCTATTTAAATCGACAAAGGGCACTTGCTACTGAATAATGAAAAATATCTACTACCCAAGTAAGAAATGAATGTAAGCCTTCCACTCAATGTTTAAATATCTTACATAATTCAGCAGGGAATAACAATAAGTTGCAATGGCTAAAACAATGACAGTATTGTCTTCTATATGTAGACTTTGCTTTCACTTTTATTTTTTTCCCTGTCCTTAACAGAATGTATTAAATAAGCAAACACCACCAACAAGCAAAACAAGTACTACAATGTAAAAATATTAAAAAAAAGAAAACCCTCTCACATGCATAAATAAAAGATTGCACACATAGAACTCATATTTTTTCAAGCTTCAATAGTAAATATTTTGCTACTATGTATTAAATACTGCATGGTTTGCCCAAGCTAAGATGAAACCACATCATGAATCAATAAGCTTTTTGCATTTTCTTTCATTATCTGCTCAAAGTCATGCCTACTGCACCTCTAACCATTTCATTAAATCCAATTATACAGCAAACACTCCCAAAATAAACTTAGATTGTATTGCAGTTTCACTTAACAGTGTATAAAATGCTGTGTTGTGACAGGTATCAATTAAAAATACATTTTGCAGCTCTTCTTTTATGAACATTGTATAATTGAGTATGCCTGTTAACAAGTGGTCTGTGTAAAGGTGTGAATCCATCTAAAAACTGTTCCCTGCAGTAAGTACAGGAAGTGAGCAAATCATTTAGAAAGTTTTATGACAATTCTATACTGCAGCATCATTTTTATTTTGCAAATGTATTAGTCAAATGAATTCATTTTTCAAGTGAATTTTAAAAAAACTGGCTTTTCCTCACATATGGTTTGAAAAGTACTGGCATACCACCCAATTTACATCACCTAGATTTAATTGTTTTTAACAAAGTGGCAGAAATACAAAGTAACTCATAGAGAAATATTGTTTAAAGGGGACGTAAAATTATGCAGCTAAAATTTTGCTTTTAAATTATTTCTTTAACTAGCTAGTTTCTCAGTCTCAACTTTTTGTTAATGTAAATGTAAAGTGGTGTAACTTTTCATTGTGGAGACTTTTTGAACTTATTGGAAGAATTTATGTAAAGCAACTTCATGTGGCTGTTTATAAGATTCTGGCAAAGAGGGGGAAAAACAAAGGAAGTGTCACCCACTCACATCACCAAACTTAAAAAGCTGGAAAACTTTATCCGTAGTTACTTTGTATCAGAGAGCATTGGCAATTTGGACGAGTCTTTTGTGCTTCAGTGAAAATTTTGTTTGAACATATATTGTTATCTAGATGTTTTGCTAAAGGCTTTTAATGTCTAAGTCCCACAACTTCTTGTTAGGGATTGAGAAGCAGTGAACACGGTGAGTTAAGAATCTTTTGTTTTCCCTGGACTTGGGGCAGGGGGGAGGCCACACACAACAAAGTACTGAGCTACTCGTTTTTCCTCTTGTAACCCATCCAAACAATCTACTATGAAGTTAAAACATTTCAGTTACTGTAATTTTTTCCTAAAGGTTCTGGTTCCCACACTGAAATTCTGTCTCCAAAGTCAGATTCAGAATCCAATTCCCAAAATCTGTTCCAAAACACATTTGTGGACTAACCTCTGAGAAAGAAAATTTTAAGCTCCACTTGCTTCTTTTCAGAATGAGTAAAAGCATTTTAAAAAGCAACAAAAATGTGAAATCCCCTGATGAAGTGTTTTTGAAGTGTCCTGGCCACATCTGTAGGAATGGTCAAATATTATCTAACTCAGTTTAGTTTTTAAAGTGGAAAACAACTAAACTTAGCACAAATATAGGCAAATGGCTCCTTCCAAAAGAAAATAAAAGTTCATTATACACATACAAAGAAATGTGCATTAAATCCTGGCGTGGTAGGCCCTCCAAAAAATGAGTGGGAGAAAGTAAGTGGAGCCAGGGGGTAGGATTGAGGTGATCTAAGGGGGGAAATGCCATCTGGAAGTAATGAGAATGCTCTGAGAACATAACAATTAAACACAAAGTATATGACTTTTAGACTTATCTAGTAACCCTCTCCAAACATGTGGAGAACGTGTTTATCAGTGTTCTGGTGAGTTAGAGATTTAAAAGAATCAAAATAAAAAGTAATCAAACACAGTACAGATTTCTGTACAAAGTATGAGACCCTATACCTTCACCTTCAGGAAACTGTTCTTGACTTTAACCCTATCAGTCTAGGGACAGGCCCCTGAACTGCAGTTTACAATTCTCATGACTAATGTGCTGGCACAAAAAACGTGCTTCCTCTGCTGATGCAAAAGGCAGATGAATACAGTAACAATCGCTGATGGGCAAAGAAACACTAGGCAGTGAAAAGAACAGTCAGTTAGTAATAGTAGTAGCTGCTATACATTCACTGCTATGTGCCAGGTACTATGTGGGATGATTTATATAAGGCCTCTCTCTAACCTTTCAACCATTCTAGGAGGCATTATATCCATTTTACAGATGAGGATTCTGAGACACAGAGGAATTTTCCTGAGATCTAAAGACAAGATCTAAATGCACATTTGTCAAACTACAAATTCCAAGCTCTCATTTCTCAACCTGAAAATTATCTGAACGGATGTTGGCAATGAGGAAAGGAGGGTGACTTACCTGGAGTAAGATTATAGATAGGAGAAAACACAGTCATGGCCTCTGGTGTTGACCAGAACTATATAATATTGAATAAATATCAGTTTATTATAAAAATGAGGTTAAATGCACAATAACATATTTAAATATGTGTAGTTAATAAGTACTCAAGAAAAGGACAAATCCTGAACGACTTTAATAATGTATATCGAGATTTATATAGGCAAGTTCCCTTGGAAACAGTCATCTAAAGAGACTCTATTTATTACATTGTCCAATGTCTTTTGGGAGGTCTACTTTTGGCATTAACTTCCAAATATTATTACTTTTTTCTGATTTTTCTGAAACATGGTTGACATACATCACCATATAAATTCAAGGTATATGACATAATTGTTTAACTTATGTATATGTGAAATGATTACCACAACAATTTTGGTTAACATCCAACATCTCATATAGATAGATACAATAAAATGAAAACAAAAAATAAATTTCCTTGGGATGAGAACTCCTAGGATTCATTCTCTTAGCAACATCACACAGCACTATTAACGACAGTCTTTAAGTTATACCTAACACTCCAAGTACTTAGTTAATCTTATAACTGAAGATTTGTACTTTTTAACTACCTTCTTGAATTTTCCTTTCACCCACTCTCCAGGTGGTACCAAGTCTGGTAACCTGGAGGTTATCAAATATAATCTGTTTTTCTAGGAATGTTTGTTTTAATTAGATTCCACATGTAAGTGATATCATGCAGCATTTGTCTTTCTTTGTCTGGCTTATTTCACTTAACCCTTGGATTCATAGTGCCCTTAAGCGCGGGGGACCAACCCACGCACCACAGTCAAAAGGTCCCGAGTAGGGGGTTGGTGTCGGCGCACTATCTCTAGGAAAGAAGACAAGATGAGACAAGACAGACGAGACAAGCACAACGTGGTAAAGCCACACTTTATTAAGATAGCCAGGGTCTTATATACCATGGGTGATTACATTGTTTCTTTAATGGTTACATAGTTCAAGGTCCTTGAAGTAAAGACATGCTCCGGAAAAGGTCATTCTTATCAGGACAGTAGTAAGTAACAGCATTAAGTCATTACAAAAGAGGAATCCCCTAATAATAGTCTGGTTTCAAGCATATGATAAGCCTAAAGAATTCTATGAGGAGATATACATTCCTTAAGGCCCTTCATCAGTTGTATAAGATTGTAGCAATTCATTCACATCTTCAGACTCCACTTCTAATTCTAATTCTCTTGCTATTTTCACTACATCTCCAGTCACACACACACACAATATTTATTAAGTTCATGTCTTTTATAGACATATTTTATGGCACCCCAAAAACAATTACATTAGTAACACCAAAAAAAAAAAATCATTGATCACAGATCACCATAACAAATAGTAATGATGAAAAAAAAATTGAAACCTGTGAGAATTACCAAAATGTGACAGAGACACAAAGTGAGCAAATGCTGTTGGAAAAATCTCACCAAAAGACTTTCTTGATCCACGTTTGCCACACTCTTCAATTTGTTAAACACACACGTACACACACACACACACACAACACAGACACAAACAAGCAACACAATAGTATCTGTGGTGTACAATAGAGCAAAGAGAAATAAAACTATGTAATATTAGTTTTGGGTGTACAACAGTGGTTTGACATTTGTATATACTGTGAAATCTATAGTAAATCTAGTTGCCTTTTACTGTCATACAAAGTAAATTCAATATTATTAATTATATTCCCCATGATGTACATTATATCCCTCTGACTTATTTATTTTATAACTGGAAGTTTGTAATTATTGATCCTCTTCAACCATGTTATTTATATTCTACTCAACTCCCCTCCTTTCTGGCAATCTCCAATCTGCTGTTTATATCTATGAGTCTGGACTTTGTTTTGTTTGTAAGCTTTATATTTTAGATTCTACATATAAGTGAAATCATATAACATTTGTCTTTTTTGATCTGACTTACATCACTTAGCATAAACCCTTAAGATATAAATAAGTTGTTGCAAATGGCAATATTTCATTTTTTTTTATGACTGAGTAGTATTCCATTGAGTACATACACTACATCTTTATCCATTCATATTGTCTTCAGTAGACACTGTGGTTGCTTCCATATCTTGGTTATTATAATTAATGCTACAATGAACATAGGGGTGAATGCATCTTTTCAGATGAGTGTTTGTATTTTCTTCAGTAGTGGAATTGCTGGACCACATGGTAAAATTTTTAATTTTTAAAGTGTGCCATAGTGGCTGCATCAGTTTACATTTCCACCAACAGCACAGGAGGATTCCCTTTTCTCCATATATTAACCAACACTTTTTTGATATTAGCCACTCTGACTGATGTGAGGCATTACTTCATTTTGGTTTTGATTTGTATTTCCTTGATAATGAGTGATGCTGAGCATCTATTCCTGTGTTTGTTGGCCATCTGTACATCTTCTTTGGGATTATGTCTATTCAGATTCTCTGACGATTTTTAAATTGGATTCTTTAGTTTTCTATTACTGAGTTGTATGAATTATTTACATATTTTGGATATTAACCTCTTATCAGATGTATCATTTGCAAGTATCTTCTCTCACTCAGGGATGGCCACTTCATTTTCTTGATGGTTTCCTTTGCTGTGCAAAAGTTGTTTTGTTTGATGTAGTCACATGTGTTTATTTTTGCTTTAGTTTCTCTTGACTTTATTGTCAGATATGAACAACCATCACTACAACTGATGTCAAGTTGCTTACTGCCTGTTTTATTCTAGAAGTTTTAAGATTTTGTGTCTTAATGTTCAGATATTTGATTCATTTTGAGTTAATTTTGGTATATGATATAAGAAGGTGGTCTGGTTTTGCATATAGATATGCAGTTTTCCCAACACCATTTATTGAAGAGACTTTTTTTCCACATTGTATATTCTTGCCTCTTTTGTTCTAAATTAATTAACCATATGCATGTGTTTATTTTGGGGCTCTCTATTCTGTTCTATTGATCTATATTTCTATTTCTGTGACTGTATCCTACTGTTTCATTTACTATAACTTTGTAATATGGTTCAGAATCAAGAAGTGTGATGCCTCTGGCTTTGTTCCTTCTCAACATTGCTTTGGCTGTTCAATGTCTTTTGTGGTTCCATACAAATTTTAGTATGATTTGCTAGAGTTCTGGGAAACAGTGTCATTGGAATTTTGATAAAGATTGCATTGAATCTGTAGATTGTTTTGAGTAGTATGGACATTTTAATAACTTTAATATGTCCAATCTATAAACACAGTATATCTTTCTATTTACTGGTGTCCTCATCAATATCTTGCATCAGTGTCTTATAGTTTTCAGAGTATACAAGTCTTCCATCTCGTGGGTAAAATTTATTTTATATGTTTTTTTCTTTTTGATATAATTGAGATAGAATCATTTTATTATTTTGTCTGATAATATATTATTTATTAGTGTAGATAAATGTAACAAAGTTCTGTATATCAATTTTGTATCCTGCAAACTGAGTCAATTTATTTATTCTAATAGTTTTTTAGTGGAGTCTTTAGGATTTTCTGTATATAATATTATGTCATCTGCAAATAGTGAAAGTTTTACTTCTTCCTTACCAATTTGGATGCCTTTAATTTCTTCTTCCTGTCTGATGCTATGGCTGACTTCCAGTACTATATTTACTAAAAGTGGCAAAAATGGACATCCTTGTCTTGTTCCTGACCTTAGAGAAATAACTTTTCACCACTGAGTATGTAGTTAGCAGTGGATTGGTCATTGAGTGTTTATCATATATATGGATTTTGAATATAGTCAAATGCTTTTTCTTCAACTATTAAAATGATCATGTGATATTTATTCTTCTATTGTTAATGTGATGTATCACACTGATTATATTGAACCATCCTTGCATTCTTGGAATAAATTCCACTTGATTATGGTGAGTGATTCTTTTAATATTTTTGTTGAATTCAGTTTGTTAATATTTTTTGAGGATTTTTGCATCTATATTCATCAGGGATTTTGGCCATTAATTTTCCTTTTTTATAGTTCTACCTGGTTTTGACATGAAGTTAATGCTGGCATTGTAGAATGAATTTGAAAATGGTCTTTCCTTTTCAACTTTTCTGAATAGTTTGAGAAAAATAGGTATAAATTGTTCTTTAAATGTTTGGTATAATTTACCTGTGAAGATTTCTGAACCTGGATTTTCATTTTCTTTTTATTATTGATTCAACTTCAATATCAATATAATCATTCTGTTTAGATTTTCTATTTCTTCCTGATTCATTCCTGAAATATTGTGTTTCTAAGGATTTATCCATTTCTTCGAGGTTATACAGTTTGTTGGTGCATCATTTTTTGTAGTAGTCACTTATAACCTTTTGTATTTCTATAATGTCAGTTTTAACTTCTTTTTTATTCCTGGTTTTATTTATTACCTCTCTTTTTCTTGATGAGTTTGGCTGAAGGTTTATCAATTTCATTTATCTTTTCAAAGAACTAAATCTTAAGTGTGTTTATCTTTACTATTTTTTTTAGTCTCTACAGCATTCATTTCTACTCTGATCATTATTATTTCATTCCTTATTTTGACTTTGTATTTTGTTTGCTTTCTTTTTCTGGTTCCTTTAAGTATAAGATTAAGTTGTACATTTGAGAGTTTCCTTGTTTTTTATTTTTTAAATTTATTTTTATTTTTGTTTTTTTCTTTTATAGTTTATTGTCAAATTGTGTTCCATATAACACCCAGTGCTCATCCCAAAAAGTGCCTTCCTCCATGCCAATCAACCCTTTTCCCTTCTCCCCCACCCCATCAGCCCTCAGTTTGTTCTCAGTATTCAAAAGTCGCTCATGGTTTGCCTCTCTACCTCTCCTTATTTTCCCCCCTCCCCCTCCCTCATGCCCCTCTATTAAGTTTCTCCTGTTACACTTATGAGTAAAAACATAGGGTATCTATCCTTCTCTGCTTGACTTATTTCACTTAACATGACACCCTCGAGTTCCATCCATGTTGCCATGAATGGCCAGATTTCATCCTTTCTCATTGCCATGTAATATTCCATTGTACATATAAACCACATCTTCTCGATCCATTCATCAGTTGATGGACATTTAGGCTCTTTCCATGATTTGGCTATTATTGAAAGTGCTGCTATGGACATTGGGGTACATGTGCCCCTATGCATCAGCATTCCTCTATCCCTTGGGTAAATCATTAGCAGTGCTATTGCTGGGTCATAGGGGAGTTCTATTGTTAATTTTATCAAGAACCTCCATACTGTTTTCCAGAGTGGCACCACCAGTTTACAGTCTCACCAACAATGCTGGAGGGTGCCCATTTCTCTACACCCTAGCCAGCATCTATAGTCACCCGATTTGTTCATTTTAGCCACTCTGACCAGCGTGGCACTCAGTGTGGTTTTGATTTGTATTTCCCTGATGAGGAGTGACACTGAGAATCATTTCATGTGTCTGTTGGCCATCTGAGTGTCCTCCTTTGAGCAGTGTCTATGTCTTCTGCCCATTTCTTCACTGGACTATTTGTCATTTGGGTGTGGAGTTTGGGGAGTTCCTTATTGATTTTGGATACTAGCCCTTTATCTGATATGTCATTTGCAACTATCTATTCCCATTCCATCAGTTACCTATTCGTTTTGTTGGTTGTTTCCTTTGCCATGCAGAAGCTTTTTATCTCAGGTCATGATCTCATGGTTCATGGGTTTGAGCCCTGTGACTGGGCTCTCTGCTGACAGCTAGCTCAGAGCCTGGAGCCTGCTTCAGATTCTGTATCTCCATCTCTCTCTGACCCTCCCCTGCTTGTGCTGTCTCTGTCTCTCAAAAATCAATAAAAAACATAAAAGCCTAAATGTCCATCACCTGATGAGTGGATCAAGAAGATGTGGTATATATACACAATGGAGTACTACATGGCAATGAGAGGGAATGACATATGGCCATTTGTAGGGAAGTGGATGGACCTTGAGAGTGTCATGCTAAGTGAAATAAGTCAGGCAGAGAAGGATAGAAACCATATGTTCGCACTCATAGGTCTAAC